>NQII01009185.1:0-22719 GCA_002778355.1 Clitarchus hookeri
ATCATCAACAAACAGTAGAATGTAAACAGTTAAGTCATTCTCTTCTTTAACATACAAACAATAGTCATATTTACTGCTGCGAAAACCAAGAGTTATCAAGAAATCATTGAAACATTCATACTATGCTCTGGGACTTTCTTTTAAGCCGTATAATGCTTTATTTAATTTATAAACTCTGTTAGTACCATCTTCATAACCAACTGGCTGCTTTACATAAACTTCAGATACAACTTTACCATTCAAAAAGGCTGTCTCTACATCCATTTGATGAATAACTAAAGAATATTGACAACAATAAGACAATAACAGTTTAAGAGTCGGCATTTTAGCTACAGGAGAATAAGTATCATCAATACACTCAGTTTGTTAGAAGCCTCTCACCACTAGCTTGGCTTTATACTCCCTTTCACTCTTCTTTTTGTATATCCACTTCACATCAATTACCTTCTTGTCCTTAGGAGGTTTGCTTACTAGTGTCCATGTATTATTTTTCACAAGACTGTCCATCTCACAATTCATTGCTTCTTTCCATTTCATTGACTCTTCACATGTAATCGCCTCCTGAAAATTTACCGGAACCAAAGCATCACAAAAATTGACATTAATGCAGTAATAACCAAATTCCTCATCAAAACGAAGTGGAGGTTTAACTTTTCTTGTTGAGTCCTTTTTTGTTATCCTATCTTCATCTTCTTTTATCTCATCATTATTTATTTCTTGTGTATTATCCTTTTCCAACTGTTTTGCCATATCCATCTTCTCTTGATTTGTATTAGGTGAATCTTCAATCTTATCCTGTTTCTCATCTTCAAATCCACACAAAGTTTCATCTTCTTCTATGACATCACAATGTCTAACAATAATCACTCTGTTGTGAACCAACACTCTGTATCCAGTGTCAGTATATCCAAGTAAAATTCCAGCTTCTGCTTTCTTGTCCCATTTTGATGTTCGCTTTTCTTCTGGAATTCTCATAAACACTTTACTTCCATACATTTTCAAATTTTTAACTGATGGCTTTCTTTTAAAAAATATTTCATATGGCGTTTTCCTTTCAATAGTATTAGTCAATGTCCTGTTTTTAAGATATGCAGCTGCTTTAATTACTTCAGGCCAAAATTTTCTTTCTACTTTTGCTTCTGATAAAAGACATCTGCCCACATCCTTACACTTCTTAAACTGTAAAAACTTTAGGATGCGTAATTTCCAATTACAATAGTCCGCGCCATCGATTACTATTCCCTTTTCTTTTGCAAACTGAAAAACTCTTGCATTCATATATTCCTTGCCATTGTCACATCGCAGTTCNGAACCACATTTCCAAACCACGCACCTCTGCTACCATGTTAGAATAATAGAAGTAAAGCAGACGACACTTCGTTTAACACTGATGTAGTTTAATCGGACAACCAACAGACAAGTAACTGACATCGCTCCGTGGTCTCGAGTCCACCACGGAGTAATGACGTAATGCAGTGTTGCCAAATGAAATGTACAATAAAATAACAACAGTGTCCCAGGTTCCCCCCAGTGTCTCAAGTAACCCAGTTTATGGTAATGTAATAGTGACAGTTTCAAGTTTGTGTTGACAGTGCGATGACTACCACTAGGAGAGAAGAATCAAGTTTTATGTAGAATTGGTGTGTGCATCAATAATTTAGTTAAGTGATGTTAGGCTTAAAGGACATGTTAATTGAGGGTTGAGAAGAAATGATGAACCGATAATTCAAGGGATTATAATTTCACCAGAGAGAGAAATTATTGAATTAATAACTTCTGAGTATTGGTACTTGAATAAACAACTTATCACAATCAATTTTTTGGTTTGACTACAGAACATCACACATCAGTAAAGTTTTATTATTCTGCAATTCATAAGACCATACATCACACACGTATGTGGTTTGCGAGTTTTAGTCCTAAAATCTTGGTAAATTTGTGGTATTGTTGGTGCTCTAAACTTAATATTTTTGTTTTTGCAACACTGCTTTTGAATAGTAATGAGTTGTCGATTTTTCATCTATTTTATCACTTAAACAATAGTTGCAATGAGAATGTTTGTACTCCAGTAGTACCACACAGTGTATGAAGGGTTTTCTTGCAGGTTTTAGATGAAAGGCTAAATGCAAGGGTGGACACGATGCTCAAGCAGGGTCTGGTCGAAGAGCTACTGAAGTTTCATCACCAGTACAATCAGGAGCGGATTGCGGCTGGTTCTGAACCAGACTACACCATTGGCATCTTCCAGTCAATTGGCTTTAAAGAATTTCATGGTAAAGACAGGCACAATATCTTGTACTATCACATTTTTTATGATTTAATTCGGACTAGTCAAGCTTTGAACATCTTGCAGATGTATTTATATGGCTGTTCGTTGCATGGTGACCAGTATCAAACATAGGAGTGCAGGATGAAGAGTGCTTATGACATTAACAAATACCAAATATGTATATTCATTGCATAAACTATGAAACTAAGAGAGAGAAATCCTTCAAATCACTTTTCTGTACATATTTCTGTCTCCTGTAAGCTGTAGTTTGTTAATGCAGCAAAAGAAAGCTTTAAAAATAAGTGTTTTACTAATTAATGATTAATAAAAAAAAAAGTCTATCATAGTGCTTTTCGAAACTGCTGGTTGAAATTTCCATTATTTCATCCACTTAACATATACCGTACTGGTGTATAACGTAATTATACTAACTTCATCAAAACATAGTCCTTGGCCTCTTTTAAGTCATGATTTTAATTTCAGTTACCTAGTTTGATGGTTTGGTAATGAATTTGTATAACAAAGTTAAGAAGTTAAATCTTTAGATTTCTTTTGAGTAATCAGATGCCTCAATGAAGAAGTTCCAATATGTTATTTTGTTAAGTAAAGCTGTTTGATACAATAATAATTTAATACAATTGTTTCTCATCTGTTATTTACCCTTTTATGGTAAACCAATTTATTTGATTTAACTTTTATATGTTTTATATGTAGTGAATTCGGTTCTCTGAATGACCTGCAGTTGGAATAAGTGATTTAATACACTATTATATTAGACATATGCCATTATGAAGCTCTGCAATTGCTTACATATTGAATAATTCATCATTTGATGTAGAAATTTGTTCTGTATAGTTATTTATTTGCATAACTTTAAATTAGCATAAAAAGCTTTTTAAAGGTTTGTGTACTTTTGTACTTTATTTAAGATATGTGTTTTTGGTTTGTTGCAATAGCATGTGCGTACTGCTTATTAATACCAGACTTCTGTGTTGTAGATTATTTAATTTTACCTGAGGAAGAAAGAAATTCAGACAAGGGAAAGCAGCTGTTTGAGGTAGGTGTGGCAGAATTGAAACTGGCCACTCGTCGATATGCCCGCCGCCAATTGAAGTGGATCCGTAACCGTTTCCTTCGCCAGCCCAGTAGGCAGGTTCCAAATGTGTATGGACTGGATGCTACAGATCCATCACAGTGGAATGAAAAGGTAGTTTGTTGCTATAATTGCTGTTGTGCTGAAGGGTCTCTTACTTTGCCTGTTCTTACACCCCTTTCTTTTGTGTCACTTGGGTAATTTTCTAGGTTTAAAAGCACAATTAACAACTGAAGCATCCGTGTATATAGAAGTAAGAAAGCTGAGTTTAAATACTTCTTGGTGGAAAAGTATGTGGGGCCTTCTTGTCTTTAATTGAGCAGATACAAGCATTGCAAGTAAATCAAGTAATTATTCCTCTCTTTCCTTACAAAAAAAGCATTTTAATTTAAAATGGCAGCTGAATTATTATTATTTCTGCAAATATGTTTGCTGCTACAGGCTAAACAAAATGAACCACCTGAACAAAGTATGGAACCAGTTGAACAAGCAGATTCTTCTTGTGAATAAAAGTTTCCACTAACATTAGTGTATATAAATATTTTACTTAACTATATCTTGGCTTAGAGCTGTGCCCATAGTAGAAGTGTTAATTAACATGACCTCATCTTGTGGTTCAGATTTCAACTGCAAATGTGGTTGAGGCAAAAGGGAGTTTGAACCCTGACATTTTGGGAACATCAAATGTTGGCCCTAGGGGAAGTTGTGGGTGAGGATTTCCATAACAGCAGCAAGTAGTTTGTTCATTATGGTAGAGATTTGATTGGAAGGGGGGAAGGGGGGGATTATTGTGATGGTGGTCTGTTGAATTTGATAGGGTGCAGGTGATTCATCATCATTCTAAGTTATCAACAGCAGTAACCAGAGCTGACAAATGATGTACAATAGGTATACTTGTATGCGCATTTTTAGTGACAGATTCCAAATTAGTTTCTTTTGTTGATTTTATCACAGCGTGAAACACAATGTTAATTTACTTGTAAGTTATGTGTTTATGGCATGCTAAGCTTTAATTGAATTAAATGTTTGCAAAAACTTGTTGTCTGTAGACTTGCTTATTATTTTGATTTTGTAATGGTATGATATTGCTTTGTTGAATACATATTAGTAAAGGAAATATATGTTTGAAGAAAAATTGTCTTTGTATGAATGAGAATTAAGGAATTATTTATTCGACTGGATTTTAATACAGTCCTGTTAATAACACTCGGGAATCTGGGAAGGTTGTGATCCCTTATGCACTGAAGTAGTAACAGTCACATTTAGTCTCTGTGCAAGGTAACAGTGCTGGTTGGGGTAACTCGCAGGGGCTCACCGACTCGCTGTAGCAGTGGAAAGACGTTGGTTGGTAGCTGAACAGGTGCTGGAACTCGCTGCAGACGAGCTAATGTTGCCCCCTCTGAGGCCTTCGTGTATACCTCAACCTAGCAGGGTTTGCTAGGTAACGATGCTTTCAGCATAGCCAGTGGGGTTTTCTTCTCTTCCTATACTCTTCTGGGCAGTTATTAAACGTAAGATAGCAGTGGATTGTGTCATTGGTAACCTTTGACAGTCTGATGTCTACCCACATACAGTAACCAGATGTTATGTATAGCTGTATCATCTTAGGTCATAGCTTGTTTTGAATGCCTTTTACTGTTAGTATTTTCGTTGCCTATTCACATTATAATGCTTCCAGTTGTAACATTTATGTTGGGGGCAAAATTGCCTTTAGCCGCTCAGACTTTCCTTGACCCCATTCAACCAAGAGGGAGACATTGGAGCCTTTTCCATTTTGGGAGACTATAATAACAGGCAGCAGACCACAGTTTTCAAATACATGAGAAGCAGCATACACTTAGTCCCAAGGGTGGTAGAGGGTGAACCAAGCTCTTGAGAAGGGTAGCAGCTCAGTGTTAACTTGCATTTCTGCTCCTGGCGGACTTGCACTTCTGAACCTAGCAACAGTCGAAGTTCCTAGCTCCTTTGGGTCACTCCTGGAGGACTGGCGCTGATTTTCCTAGCAATGTTCAAAGTACTATAGCGCCTTCAGTGACCAGCCAGGTTTGTCCAAGTAGCAGCTATCTCAGCCACTAAGTGTTCTGAGCCTATTAGCGGGAACAGGGCTGCCAACATGTGAGACATACATAATTACTGCAAGCAGCCAGATCACTGTGGCAGAAAGTTATGCGTGATAATAGTACCCCTCTAGAACTTTTTGACACCCTTTTCGTTAGTTATGTAATCGAACGATCTTTTTTAAAAACAGGGTAATTTATACAATAACATGCCTGCCTGTTGTAACAAACGTAGTAGCTCTCATATTGATAAATTTCTTTGGGAACTGCTGTTATTTGTTACATTTTTCCTTAAGTCATTATACCCCCATCTTCAGAATTAGAGAGTACTTCTGATCAGGACGTGTGAAGAACATATATATATATATATATATATATATTTAATAGGGTTGTGGGAACATTCAGTATACCAAAACAAAAATTAAAAACTGCAGCTTTAATTTTGGTAAGAAATTTGGTTACCGAAAGTTGTAACAAAACAAAAATTATAGATTTCAGTAAATATTCAGGTGTTTAATAAATCTTCATTTAGTGTACCAGCAAAAAAAATAATTTTTTTGCCTTTTAAATTATTTTGTTTGTTTTTATTATTTTATAACTAAAATAACTACATAAAATGGAAATTTAAATGTAGGCAAGAATCCTTCTGGTAAATATTCAATTTTTTTGGTTTGGTTTTGCAACAAATTTGTTATAATGAATAACTTGCCATAAGTTATGAAATTTGTTAAACCTTCCTTGAGGCTGAGGTCTTACAAAATTATTTTTCTTTTTTTCTTTTAGTTTCACGAAAGTTCACAACATTTTTGTTTTCGTTTCGCGAGAAAAAAGTCTCATCACCACAGCCCTAATATTTAAAAAGTAATCTCTTTATCATTAAAATTAAATTTTTTAATATTGTGCAATAATGCTGTTCTTTCCTAACAGTTTATGTAGCATGTCAAATTAAGAGCTCAAAATTTTAATTTTAATGTAGCACTACAGTTTAAGCAGTTGAATTGTGTGCATTTTTGTTTTTAATGTTTGTGCAGGATTATTTCTCCCCCCACCATGAAACTAATGTTTCAGAAAAGTCAACAAAAAACTTTGTATTAAGGGTTTTTTAATTTTGTAATGTATTATATAAATTAATTTTTGTTGTTATTAAGATCCAAAGAATATTTGCATTTGTTGATTCAANTTCCTAACAGTTTATGTAGCATGTCAAATTAAGAGCTCAAAATTTTAATTTTAATGTAGCACTACAGTTTAAGCAATTGAATTGTGTGCATTTTTGTTTTTAATGTTTGTGCAGGATTATTTCTCCCCCCACCATGAAACTAATGTTTCAGAAAAGTCAACAAAAAACTTTGTATTAAGGTTTTGTNGTTTCAGAAAAGTCAACAAAAAACTTTGTATTAAGGGTTTTTTAATTTTGTAATGTATTATATAAATTAATTTTTGTTGTTATTAAGATCCAAAGAATATTTGCATTTGTTGATTCAATATGGGTAGCTAATTTGTTTCAACAGTACCAGCTGCTCTCATACAAAAACTAGAGTTAGTGTGAATGTGTCTGCAGGTTTTGGGTCCTGCAGTCAGTATAGTGGAGAGTTACATGAAGGGTGTGGTGCCATCCTCTCCAGAGCCACTGTCTGTAGAGCCCCGCGAGGAGCACAACAGCAGCACCATTCGCACGTGTGAAGCCTGCAAACGCATGTTTATGGGGCATGTACAGTTGCTGGACCACCTGGCCTCAAGGAAACACCAGCGAGTTTTGAAGAGACTGGCCAGGGCTGCTGCTCAGCCCCCACCTACAGCGGATGAGGAGGGCTGATGCTGTTTGCAATACAACATTGTTGAAGATTGATCAAGACACCACTACAAATCAGTTGTAGGTCATCTTTATCCAGCAGTGAGATGCTAAGAAAGGTAGCCAAACATTTCCTGCAAAGGATCTGTGATTGTGGCTGTGAATTGTTCATCCATTATAGACATTGCAGATCAGAAATGTTACCTGCGTGTGCGCAGTGTGCATCAAAATATACTATGTACCATATATGAAGGCCACATTCTTGGCAGTTGACAATCGCCGCGCCAATGTTTACTTTACGTTTATGTATCCATTCGCCATCAACTGGGTGCGACGAGTCAGCGCGTCCAAGAGGTGCTGCTTCGTGCGGCAATTGGTGAACTACTTGGGTAGGCGCGGCAGGCAGCGAGAGTGTTTCAAGGGCGTCGTGTGTAGGTTCGTTCGTAAACGCTGTACATGAAATATATGTTACTTAAAAAATTATGTAGAGGTCGCGAAAAATAAAACTATTGGCATATGTTCATAAATTTATTATATAAAGCAAACGAAAGCTACTCTTTTCTGGCTTGTTATACTTCGAAAAGGACCTCACAGATGGCGCGCACAACATTTCAGCGCGTGCTCTGAGCTTTTTTTTTTCTTAAGAGGTAACGTCTTTGTGAAGTTTACTGTTGTTCTATTACTGGGCGGAATTTGAAATATTTTTCATCAGATTATAAGAAAAAATAATCCAACAATATTATGCAATATCTCTGTGTGCTTTTGGAATTAATATCAAACACGTGAGGAAAGCAGTGTTAGAAAAGGGGATAAGACGTGAAAAAAGTTTTTGAAATTGAGTTTCATTTGGATATGGATCGTTTTAATGTGACTTTAATTTTGAACACCTATACATTTCTACTTTAGCACGAAGTTTAGTTTTCAACATTAGAAACCGCTGTTTTATGACCACGTAAAATAAAATGTATTAATTAACCTTGGAACTCTTTTTTTATCGCATATTTTTGGTTGGTCTAATGTGTGTCGGCGGTGTACTCAGAATAGCCAACGTAATATTAACTTTTGTTCGTTCGTGCATCAGCTGATACAGGATTTTGTAAATGGCACGTTGTTTGTTTTGAATACATCAAATTGCCACTCACTGACTGTCAAAATGTGGCCTTCTTATATGAAATGAACTATACCTTAATGGTTTATCTGATTCGGAAATTGTAGTACAGAAATATTTTCTGCTTATGCAAAATATCCATTGCCACCAGGAGCCATCCTATTGTATATGTTTTCAGTTATATGTGTAAATGCAAGGTTTGTGTTTGAAATAAGTCCATTTTTCATGAGTTTCTACCCCAGTTTATCCCTTTCCTCATAAACGTGGTGTTTATTTTCCCATACTGCCTTCATCTGGCTACTGTTACATACTTGTTCAGGGCGTGTGCACTTCATGTAGTAAATAACCTGGAGTAATGTGACTGGCTTGCAGACATTCCAAATTATTGGTAGACCACAACAGACTTGGACAAGATTACAGTTGGACCCCGCTTTTACGAGTACCGGATTTAATGAGGCTGTGATTTTACGAGGAAATTCTCGGGAACCAACAAAAAAATGGGAAAATCCTGGAAAAAATGTAGTCATTGCAATGAAAACCATTAAAAAATATGTTAGCCAGTCCACAGCAATTAAATATATGGGTTTTAATATTACTACTATTAATTTGTACAATGCAATATGAAAAATAAATCAGTTAAAAAATGTGGCAATGGTGTTTTCAAACAAGCGCACTGCACAGCGCCTGAAGGCAAGCCTGTCCTGTGCTGTCCTTCACCCACCCTCTCCCAATCACCCCTCTTCCCCCTGTACCACACCGTACTACAGTCTCCACCCACTTATCTCTCGTGGTGACTGGTGACAGTATCGGTCCACTATCGTGCTCATAGCAACAAGGCCAGTCATTAACAGCATGTGTTAACCACTCCCACCTTTTCCTCTTCATCCCTTAGTATCGAGATCACTTTGCCAATTTAGTTAGTTATTGTGCGCGCTGTGTTTTTTATAAGTTTGGTTTTGGCTTCTCTTTTTGGTTTTTGAGTTCGGATTGCATTTGGAATTTACTTTATTGATTGTTGATGACCTGCTACGCTATTTTAATTCAGTTACGATTGGATTTACGGTTTTGGATTGATATTTTGTGCTTTCAATTTGTTAATGACCCACACATTTTTTTGGCTATGAATATAAATATGTATGTATTATTGTTTGATGGAATAATAATAAAAGTGACACTTTTGTGTTATGTCAGCTTAACGATTATGCGTAATGAATACTGCACTGTGAATCGCAGCATGTTCCTTGCCTGTCAGTCCCACTTTGTATCACTTCAGCCACACAGACAGCTCTCTCTCTCTCTCTCTCTCTCTCTCTCTCTATCTATCTATCTATCTACCTATCTCTCTCTCTGAACCTATCTCTCTCTCTATCTATCTCTCTCTCTCTATCTATCTCTCTATCTATCTCTCTCTCTATCTATCTCTCTCTCTATCTATCTCTCTATCTATCTCTCTATCTATCTCTCTCTCTATCTATCTCTCTCTCTCTATCTATCTCTCTCTCTATCTATCTATCTCTCTCTCTCTCTCTCTCGTGTGCATGCACACATGCGATGCTACAGCCAGCAGCAGCAGCAGCTTTTGTTACATTTCAATAGAAGTCAGAAGGTCAAAAATTCAAAATTTCTCTGAATATGTATCCTTTATTTTACTTCACCAGCAAATTCAAAACATTAGGCTTTCATCTTCTTAAAATATGCATAAATAATTACCCTCATTTTCTTTCTTGCTTCTCAAAACAAATTCGACAAATATTACAAGCTTCTTTTCAAACAAAAATTCAAATCGTTATCATTCATTTTCTTTTGCGATGCTTTCAAAAACATCTTGCAGTAATTCTTATATTCAAATATACATATGTTTTTTTATGTAATTTTTTTAAAATAATTTTTGCTGCACGTCCATCCTTTATGATGATTGTATTCTTTATTAAAGAATATTACGTTCAATTTTTCCTTCAGCTATATTTCTCTTGTTACCTGCTCTCTGATTGGCTGTCCTCTGACCACTCCACATCTCTCCTCTAACCAGCAATGGCGGGACTAGAGCCAACCAGTATAACTTTCTTTACGTTCATGTGACTGAAGAAATTTCAATACTGAATACCCTCTAATGTCATTTGAATAGTAACAAACAAAATTGGAATACTGAAAATCCTCTAAAACTAATGAAAGATGACCTACACATGATATCTATATCAATAAATTAATAATACAACCAAACTTTACATTGTACTTTGTTTATATCATATAATACATAATAAAGCTTAATTGTAAATTCCATTAAATTAATCGTAATCATAACAAAATAATCTGTAACTATAGATAAATATAATATCTGGAAACACAGGTAAATATAATTTATGAAAAACCGCAATGTTAACCCACCCACGATTTGGAAAATTTTTTTTATGAATTTGGTACAAATCGAAACAAACCTAAGTGTTGATTCACTAAAATTGCTGCGACTTTTTTTTTACAATTAAATTCAAAATTACTATACATATGTTACATTATTACGATAGCACATTAACCTTAACACACATTTGCTTATAATATTTTTCATGTGATTCATTAAATTATTTTCTTTTTCGCAAAAGTTTTTTTCCTGCTCATCAATTCGTAATTATTATCTACTTTATAACAATAGAATCTCTTCTTAACCATTTAGTTTTACATAATTTATACCTATCTCTTTGCATAACACATTGTATCATTATTTTATATAACCTACAAATATTAAAATTGATATTAATACAACAAAATAACATTAATTTTTTAGTTGTCTGCAAACATTTCTTTTACTCATTAAAACGATCACAATCATTTCTACTCTATTTATATGTATCTTCATATATTAAAATTTATATCCATTCTGTAACCAATATGTTACATGGCCCTTTTACAATTTTGTTTCCTTATTTTTGTTTGTGTAGTCAATCATAATAACATAATAATAATATAATACAAATCCATTTTTACTTACATTTTGATTCATGTTTTACATATTTCTTTAATAGTTTCTCTATGGTTATTGACTCTAATTTCTGTACTACTTTTTGTAACCTAAAAGTAACCAAGTACATGCTTGTAACCCAGAATCTTTGTTTTTTTTTTTTATTGTTTTCTTACGGACATTTTTTAACATAATTTTTCCTTACATAAAAATTGCTGCTGTTGCAATATTATTTTACAATTTTTTTTACTGAATTAAAGTTATTATCGCTTATACATTAGTATTTTATATAAAAAATATACACATAATTATACCTAATTTTCTGTCCCAATTTGCATACTGTTTGTATTTATTACATAATTTTATTTTTTTTATTTTACTTCCCATTCTCGCTTTGTTTTCCCTTTTCCTTTCTTGTTTTCTCACTACCTTCCTCATACAGTACTTCCTGTTTTTTCTTTTCCCTACTGACATAACTTTACCCTTATTTTTTATTTTCCTTTTCCTCAATTTTTTCCTATCTTTGTGTGTCCCAGCAACCTTGGCCCTTATAGTCCCCCCTCCCTCCCCCTCAATTTTAACGTACAATAATTACAGCTCCTAACCACACTCATCAGCTATACTGGCAATTTTTCTATTTTCCCGCCTCACCCTAGTTTGTGACCCGGCTGCTATGTTTACTATTAACAGCATCCTTCCACCACACTGTAGTGTCTTACAACTCGTCAGCAAAATGTTGCGATCGTGCAACCGCGTGGAAAATGTATCATCCTTCTATGTGTGTGTCAACAAGTACTACTCTGTGAGTACTTGAATTGTTTTCCTTTTATATAATGTTTCATTTATAAATTGTTTCTGGAAATGAACTTTGAGCTCGCTTAAAGTAACACGGCACCCAATGTTTCTTTTTTTGTGACAAGGGAGGTTGTGTATGCCGTTCTGGGGTATATTTTTATTCGGAAGATGTCTGTCTGTTGAATTAAATTAATATTTCATAAATAAAGTGTTATATTTTTCTGTGAGAAACAATTGGAAATGAGCTTCGTGCTCGCTCAAAGTAACACTGTGCCTGATGTTTCCTCTTTTTTTTTTGGTATAATTTTATTCAGACGACATCTTTCTATTGAATTTAATTAATATTTAATTACTAAACTGTTTGGTTTTTTCCACAAGAAGCTACTTGAAAAGGGATTTTTGCGCTTGCTCAAAATAACATGGCACTCAATGTTTCCATTTTTTTTTTGTGACAAGGGAGGTTGTATATGCCGTTCTGGGGTTTAATTTTATTTAGGTGACGTCTGTCTATTGAAATAATTCAACATTTCATTTTAAAAAACTTGTTATTTTTGTACCAGAGATGATTAAAAACTGACTTGCAAAAAATTTACATGCACTTTTTTGGTTTTTGGAAGGTCAAAATCTGCTTGCAGCGATTTCGCGAGGCTATTTTCAGGAACCATGAGACCTCATAAAATTGGGGTCCGACTGTATTTAGACATTCATTAAAAATGTTTAATTTTGCTTGGCAGAAAACATTTTTATACCTACAGAAAACATTTTAAAAATGTATGCAAAATGATAGTAGTTACAAGGCCCTCTTACACACGGGCGACTTTTAGGAGCCGGGTTGGGTAAAAAAAGTGGTTGAAGCCCGGTGATAGTTGGCGATGGTTGTCGGCGAACCCGACTACTTGTGTAGCAGACTTGGACTTAACAGTGGTCCATTTCGGCGATGAGGGTTGAGGATTCCACGTTTATTAAAAATCAATTCTCAGTAGTCATTGTTTCTAAAGAGGAAACATTGTCGTGTGTTCAACTCCAAAGACATGGAAGGAGAAAGCGATTTCGGAAGTTATGGGTGCATCTAATTGTAGAAGTGCGTGCTCTGTAAGGGCAGTTTCACATTTTGTACCAATATTTATGCAATTTTTAGGATAAGATTTTTTTTTTTTGACATTGAAGTTAACTGTTTAACATTTATTCAATACTTTTATGTTAAGTTAGTAAAAAAGGAGAGCGTATCTGATATACCATCTAAAAATATAAATACATAAACTGATATTTTAAAAAATTATTAATTTTAATATATAATTAAATTTGAAAATTAAATTTAACTTATAATGTTAAAATAAAAATTTAAAAAATTTCATAATGATGGAGTCATCAGTCTGTGGACACTCTGCACATGAGCAACTTGACCCAAGGGGAAGCTGCGTCAAGTTTGAGTTTTAAAGTTATTTGCTGCTGCTGTAGAAATAGTGTTTAGTTTTCACGAGTGATTATGCTTGCACAAGTTTGCCTCAAAATATTGAGACCTCATTCTCAACACTACGACAAAAAAATGGTTTAATGTTTGTTATTATACGTCTTTATTGCAAAGCATATGCTATCCCCTTTTTTATGCATTGCTGCTAAATACGTATCTGCAGTTGTACAAAGAGGTTATCCACATTTCGTCACCTACCAACTATGGATTATGGATGCTATCACATGAAAGAAATATGGACATACTTTTCGACAAACTAAATGTTTATGATTAATGTTATGAATAGTAGAATTATTTTACCGTAATTTAGAAACTACAGAAAATATTTATAAAACCAGTGTAGACAGAAATGCAAACAATCTGTCCACTTTGTGCAGCCTCCGAGATTTACGNTCTGGAAATGAACTTTGAGCTCGCTTAAAGTAACACGGCACCCAATGTTTCTTTTTTTGTGACAAGGGAGGTTGTATATGCCGTTCTGGGGTATATTTTTATTCGGAAGATGTCTGTCTGTTGAATTAAATTAATATTTCATAATTAAAGTGTTATATTTTTCTGTGAGAAACAATTGGAAATGAGCTTCGCGCTCGCTCAAAGTAACACTGTGCCCGATGTTTCCTCTTTTTTTTTTTGGTATAATTTTATTCAGACGGCATCTTTGTATTGAATTTAATTAATATTTAATTACTAAACTGTTTGGTTTTTTCCACAAGAAGCTACTTGAAAAGGGGTTTTTGCGCTTGCTCAAAATAATATGGCACTCAATGTTTCCATTTTTTTTTTGTGACAAGGGAGGTTGTATATGCCGTTCTGGGGTTTAATTTTATTTAGGTGACGTCTGTCTATTGAAATAATTCAACATTTCATTTTAAAAAACTTGTAATTTTTGTACCAGAGATGATTAAAAACTGACTTGCAAAGGCTATTTTCAGGAACCATGAGACCTCATAAAAATTGGGGTCCAACTGTATTTAGACATTCATTAAAAATGTTTAATTTTGCTTGGCAGAAAACATTTTAAAAATGTATGCTAAATGATAGTAGTTACAAGGCCCCTTACACATGGGCGACTTTTAGGAGCCGGGTTGGTTAAAAAAAGTGGTTGAAGCCCGGTGATAGTTGGCGATGGTTGTAACTGAACCCAGCGACAGTTGTCGCCCAACCCGACTACTTGTGTAGCAGACTTGGACCTAACAGTGGTCCATTTCGGCGATGAGGGTTGAGGATTCCACGTTTATTAAAAATCAATTCTCAGTCATTGTTTCTAAAGAGGAAACATTGTCGTGTGTTCAACTCCAAAGACATGGAAGGAGAAAGCGATTTCGGAAGTTATGGGTGCATCTAATTGTAGAAGTGCGTGCTCGGTAAGGGCAGTTTCACATTTTGTACCAATATTTATGCAATTTTTAGGATAAGATTTTTTTTTTGACATTGAAGTTAACTGTTTAACATTTATTCAATGCTTTTATGTCAAGTTAGTAAAAAGGAGAGCGGATCTGATATACTATCTAAAATTATAAATACGTAAACTGATATTTTTAAAAATTATTAATTATAATATATAATTAAATTTGAAAATTAAATTTATCTTATACATGTTAAAATAAAAATTAAAAAAAGTTCATAATGATGGAGTCATCAGTCTGTGGACACTCTGCACATGAGCAACTTGACCCAAGGGGAAGCTGCATCAAGTTTGAGTTTTAAAGTTATTTGCTTTTGCTGTAGAAATAGTGTTTAGTTTTCACGAGTGATTATGCTTGCACAAGTTTGCCTCAAATTATTGAGACCTCATTCTCAACACTACGACAAAAAAATGGTTTAATGTTTGTTATTATACGTCTTTATTGCAAAGCATATGCTATCCCCTTTTTTTATGCATTGCTGCTAAATACGTATCTGCAGTTGTACAAAGAGGTTATCCACATTTCGTCACCTACCAACTATGGATTATGGATGCTATTTGTAAATTTTCAGATCACATGAAAGAAATGTGGACATACTTTTCAACAAACTAAATGTTTGTGATTAATGTTATGAGTAGTAGAATTATTTTACCGTAATTTAGAAACTGCAGAAAATATTTATAAAACCAGTGTAGACAGAAATGCAAACAATCTGTCCACTTTGTGCAGCCTCCGAGATTTACGNCAGAAAATATTTATAAAACCAGTGTAGACAGAAATGCAAACAATCTGTCCACTTTGTGCAGCCTCCGAGATTTACGCATGTTTGCTGCTTCAGTTTGTGCTTCACTTTTGAAGGAAACTCGATGCCAACATTGTTTGTTTATGCAACTAACATGTTGATGGTACAGAATAAGCCTGCAGGAAGAATGTGAATGCGTCAGTTGCATAACAGTTCTGAATAACAGTGCAACACGTGGTGGCACAAGAGTTCCAGTAGTTTGAGATAACAGCACAACACATGATGTCAGTTCCAGATACTGGCACAATGTATGACATCACATTTCCAGATAATACAGTGCGCAATGCCACGAAGGCGAACGTACTTGATGCACATCCTTAGTTTGACATGCATGCATCACCATTCGTTATCCACAAACATTCATTTTGAATGGAACAAGCTTAGTACGTTACGCCCACGCACACTATGAGTTAACAAATATGGTTTGCCGGACAAAATAGACGGTGCCTTAACAGGTTATACCACACACTGTAGGTGGCTGTACCGTGCACAATAGCGAGCAAATGACAGATTTTACCACACATAATAGGCTGTCTGCAACATCTCACATTGTGCAGATGCGTAATCCATTTGCTACAGTTTCAAGAACCCTAATGGATCCCTGGCCAGAGGGCCATATATTTCTCTGGCAGTCAACAAACACGTAGAAACTTATGTAGTTTCTTGCTATGCGCCATTTATATTTGTTCAATAACACCGAGCATGCCATCATTCTAACTCAAATTCCAATATACAAAAAAAAAATAATGGCACCAAATTAAAATTTGTCACTTCTGTCTGGTTCCAACAAGTGTAGTAATATAATTTTAAATGCCATTTTGATTCATTTTAGTATTTTATATTTATTATTACTATTTTTTTTAAACTAATTTTTTATGTATATAAATATATATATATTTTTTATAGTGTTCCCGTAGCAAGGGGTTTCACGGTTGGTGCAGCTACTAGAGTGCTTGCTTCCCACCAAAGTAAACTGGGTTCTATTCCCGGCAGAGGGGTTGCTCTCCAGATTTTTGCACATGGGAATTGTGCCTGACAATACCGCTGGTCAGCAGGTTTTCTCGGGAATTTCCTGTTTCTTCCGCCCTTGCATTCCAGCACTGCTCCACATTCACCTTATTTCACCCTCATCTGCTCTCAAAATCCTGTTGTTAAGAGCCGCCCAAACCACTCCACTCCACAGTAAGGCTTTATGGCAGTTCTGGAGCGTTTTAAAATCTAAATGAATAAAACTTATGTTGCCACAACAATTTACCCCGTCCTCATCCTCTATTTCCTCTATGCATGGAACTGCATATGAACAGCTGCTTTGTAAAAGTGTTCAGTGTAGACAACATGTATATGTTCTTTATTATTGAGCTGGTTTGGCACCATCTGAAATGTGCGAGTAACACGTCTCCCAATACTGCTGGATTTTGGCCATCTCTGAGCCATCTCATTTGTCTTTAGCGTTAAATTTTACTTAGAAGGACATTGCCAAGAACCACCACTGCACAATCTTAAAGTAACATTTCATCATTAATTGACCCTAAAATAAATACTGTGTGTTATGTAAAATCAGATGCAGAGTGTGTGAGGTCATCTTGTTAAAATCATCAGAAAACAAACTTGTAAACAAATTTTTATTAAAAATTATGTTTACAGTATACAAAATTAGATTTCAAGGTGTTGAAAGACACTTTAAAATTATTCAGCTGGCATTGTGGAGTAGAAAAATCTAAAAATGTAGTTATTTTTTTACTGCTTTGCCTTTTCTTCGTCAATGGTAAAGAGAAGTTTGCCAACATTTCTTCTCTCTGCCAAAACCTTAGTTGCTTCCACCGCCTAAAACATTCAGAAACAAGGCTCACGTCAACTCATGAAAAAGTACCTTTCCTGTACTGTGAAACAATATTATGCGAACCTTTAAGTTTAAAGCATCACCTGTTTTTACAGAGTAAATTTTTTTTTTGTTTGGAAAAGTGAGTTGTACTGTTGCTTAAAAATACCTAGAAATTTTTAATTTATTGTTAGATGATTATGATGAAATACTGTTTTATTGCAGTAAGTCTACAGACGTTCTGGTTGTAAAAGAACTTTGCTGCTGCATGCAATTTTAGAGTATAAAACTGAGGTGTTCACGTAAGAGGCTGCGCACAACGTTTTGTCTCCAAAGCAGTGCTTTTCATTGGAATGGCTGAATAACTGACAAAATTCAGGGATGGGGGTGGAGGTGAATTTCCTTTGTCTTATTTCAGGGAGGGAAGGAGCATAGTAGTCCAAGCACAGCTTGGCTTGTTTTTTGGCCACATCTGCACCGAGACCAAGTTACGTGATGGCAACCGTCCATAGGTTAAGCAGCGCCAGTTTTCCCCCACCCCCCATTTATCTGATTCTTTGAGTGACCTCCCCAAAATATTTTACGCTTCCTTGATTCACTTCTGTATGTACTTTGTTGAGCACAAGTGGTTAGGGAATAGATGACATATTCTTGGCATACTGCTAACCCACAAGATGCAGAGGTAAACAATTTTTACAATTAGAATGCATTCCTTGTGTGTTGCAGGTACTAAAATAATATTGAAAACAATTTTTAAGTGCATTCATTTACACATTTCCTTGTAGGTTCACGTGATCACACACCATGTAAACTGCTTTGTATCCATGTAATGTGTAAAGGATAAATGTAACAGTTTCCAAGGTCTCATTTTCAAGAGGCATTCTCAGTTGTCATACGAGTCATTGTAAGCAGTTGTGTCTATTCTATTTTTAAAAAAACTGGAATATTCCAATGTAATTTTGTTAGGACAGAAATGAAAGTCGACATTTTGTTGCCAATTCATAGATTTGTTATTGAAACATAAATGTGGTCATTCCGAAGTGTCAAAATCAGCAAAAATTGCTGTATGTAGCCTTCTGTTTACAATATTTACCCTTTTTTAAAACAGTGTTTTAAATAGTGATGGGCCGACGCCCAAATTTTCTTGATACCTATACCTTAATCAATTCCATAAGTTAGATTTTTGATACTCTGTACCTTTACCGATACTTGATACTTAACATTTTGAATAATTGTTTATACATATATATGGGGCCACTAGTTGAACCACTTCAGTACGACATTTATTTTGCCTTCATTAGAAGTTGGTCTTCCGTCGAAACAAATATATTTCACTCTGCCAAAAAAAGGTTATTCTGCTATTGGAAGCAAATAATTCCATCACCTGTTTCTCTCCAGCAACCCAAGATTGATTCAGAGATTTCAAATAGCTTCCCAGCTCCTATGTTCATTATATTCTACAAAAATAATCACATTTTATTTGAAAGAAGTAAAAGAACACATGTTTTTGTGTCCCTATAAATGAAGCATTGCATTTTAATGCCAATATTCAACAGTAAATGGCACAGTCGTTAGAAATATGTATTGCAGCAACGGTTATTGTAAAGCTCTCTAGTTTATGAAATTGTATGACAATGTGATTGATGGCAGCATAGTTTCGTCTGCATGTAGTTGTTAAATGTTCTGCTAGATGGCTGCGCTGTTAGCCCAGCCCAACGTGCAACTGTTTCTCTCTAGATGTTACATCACTCTAGATCATGTTTAATGGTTACCCTAGATCCTGTTCACAAACATGCACGTATGTGCACGCACACCCACACGATCGGCTCAATGGCTGCCACAGAATTTTCTTTTTGCTGGAGGATGTGTTTTACATTTTGAAGCATGTATGCAATATGTTTTGTTACAGAAATACTACAAAATATAATATTCTGCATCCTACATATGATTCTGTCTGTGTAGAACAAGTGACTTTTATGGACAATTTCATGTTATACGTAAACCTTGAACCATTTTATTGCGAATCTTCACTGACATTTTTTAAAAACTTATCTACCTTATTTCAAAAATTGGAAAACATATTTTAATTTATAAACTTATATCAAAGAATGGCACTGCTATAACAACTAACAATAATTATTCAAATAAACTGTACTGTTGCACTAAAAAATGTTTCAGGCCAATAAATTGATGGTACTTAATTATAATCCGCACCATTTTTTGTATAAATATAAAATGCCATTAGAATCAAATAAATCTTACTAATATTATAAATGTGAACGTGTGTGTGTGTGTGTGTGTGTGTGCGCGCACGTGCGCACAGGTTGGTTTTTTTTTTGTGGGTACTTGAGGTCCTGGAATAGGACGTAGTATATTTTTTATCACGGAAAATTGTACAGTTCATGTGTAATAACAACAAAATGTAATTATNTGGTTTTTTTTTTGTGGGTACTTGAGGTCCTGGAATAGGACGTAGTATATTTTTTATCACGGAAAATTGTACAGTTCATGTGTAATAACAACAAAATGTAATTATGCAACGGCTGGGAACGTGACCGAAATATTTTTTTCCTCTGGTGTCAGAGTTTATCAGGCTGCCCAAGGACCTCTGAAATGGCATAATGACTGCTAACAATCAATAACAACCGGGACAGAATATGTAACGTGCCCTCCGAAGCCCGGAAGCACTCAGATGTTATGTCACTAAACGGTCACCCATCCAAATGTGTGCCGCTGGGAACGTTGCTTAACTTTGGTGATAGATTAAGATCCCTTAGCCAAGCGCAAAAAGTAGTAGCTAGGTATACTTTTTCTAATGCTACAACTTGATGAAACTCACGTTTTGATTTTCATACATCGACGCTGGAAAGCGGAAATGTGGTAACTACGCAATAGTTGCACAAATACACTCCAGAAACATTACCCTACTTCTTGGCTACGGTAAAAAATATTTCCTTCTTTTTGGGTTGCCGCAATCAGTTAAAAACCTATGCCAACATAGTATAATTTTATAATTCTTTTTTTCACATAAATTAATTGTCTTTTCCCAATTGTACCCGGGCAAAGCCGAGCCGGTTTGCTAGTACAGTAATAAAATGAAGTAAATAACATTCACGTCATGACTCGGTGTTGGATGCTTTGTTTTTTCTACAGCATGGTTACAACAAGAAATCTAATTTTGTTGTGTGAAGAATTTGTATTAGCATTACCTCTCGATACTAGCAATATTGAGGGTATTGAGAATCAGAATCGGCCCATCCCTAGTTTAAAACTATAGTAATAACTCTGTTACTGTACCTTTTCTGAGTAAAATGCTGTATTAAAACCTTGGTCACTGCTTAAAATTCTGAGGAAACTGAATATGCGCAAAGCTTGTTAATGCTATTTTACATTGCTGTCTCAATGCTTTTTATAATTTTTTACTTGGAAGGCTCCTTAACTGTTGGCCCATACAACATTTTGAGGCTTAGTGTGTTTCCCTTTACACAGTACTAATTTTAAGGTATTGAAGTAGACGTTACAATTTTTGCCTGCAGATATTGTACTATGTGTGTAACTCCTGTACTCGGTTGAAGAGAGCAAGGGGTGTTGATGGTGGTTGTGCTTTCAAAAACCAATAGCAGTTGCAGCATGAAAGGTGCAAGATTCCAAATTGTTTAAGCATAAAAAAAGACTGCTAAAAATAATTATAATAAAACTTATACAAAAGTGAAAGGTACTCATAAAAATGTACCTTAGCTTAATTCTGTCAGTGTAGTTAATCTTTACTTAGTTATCAGCTAAAACTAGTTGCTTGATCGATATCTGACCAATTTACCTTGTCTAGTGGCCACTGGGAGTCTATTTTCGGTTTGATCTTTCCCTGTTGGTAGAGTTCAAAAAGGTGTTTGACAGCTTGCCTGAACCTGACAGGATCCTTCTCCATTAGCAAACCCAAATGCAGGCCAGCCACAACACGGTTCTTCATGATGAGGTCGGTTGGGCTAACGTTTTTTGTTGTCCACCATATCTTGAGCAGTGCCCACAGACCCAGTTGCTGATCATTGGTGATTATGCTGCTTGACCCTGGTTCATCAACATATAGCTTTAATATTTACACAACCATGCCATATTTATCATTTTGATTTACATTTTCATATTCTTAGATACATTTATGTCAGTTATAAGCCTTCAATAACCTATTTCTGAATTATCGACCAATACAGTATTTGTAAATCATCCATAACACCCTCTATTAATAGAGAGGAAAAAATTAAGGATAAATGAATGTTGTTTAACAAAAAATACATAATGTACTATAATTTATAGATAGTAGGTTAAAGTAAAAAGTGAGAAATATGTTTTGTGTTTATAGACATTATTGTAAAGAAGAACTATTTAGACATTTACTTAAAAACAATTGGAAGTAAAGTAAGCTATATTTAACGTTGACTACTTGCGTGCACATAGTCGTATGTGTGTTTTAATATTGTCTGTTTTTATTGCTATTAATTATAAATGAAATATAATTATTTATAGGTAAAATATATCCAATAGTTCATTGACAAAAAAACTTATAGTTGTATGTTTACAGAAGTATAAAATGCTTATGATATGACATATTCAGAAAACAACTAAGAACCTCATACAAATGCTTGATTCAAACAGTGTGGTGATGGGAGTATGAAGCCTTTTAATAGATAAGCTTAAAATTAAAAATAACAATTTTTATAATCTAATAACTATTACTTATTGTTTATATTTTTATTACATCATAATTATCTGGACTCTACTTGCTCCCTGTGATATATAGGATGATTCATGGGGTTCAAAAGTTACCTCTCTGTGATATATCGGATAATTCATAGGGTTCAAGTTACCTCTCTGGTGCAGACTACAGGTGCCTTGGGTGTCGAGGGTTGACTTTGAGTAATGCTGTGTCTTTTTCTCTGCAGCCTTAAGGGTGATGTGTCGTTGGGGTTAATTTTGGAGGCTTATTATACTCTGTCTTACCGGGGTGGCTATCATCCTCGCGGCGGGGGAGAGGTAGGAGTTGTCACTATCCTTACCAGCCAGGGGAGAGGTTGATCTGGAATTGATGGCGGCTGCGATGTTAGGTGGTATCTCTATGCGGCGTTCTCTCCTTCTGTTCCGGTCTCCCCCCCCCCCCCCCCC
>NQII01009185.1:23369-54999 GCA_002778355.1 Clitarchus hookeri
ATTGCTTCAGCCTTACCTCTGTCTTGCTCCTCTTCTGCAGTTTTCTTTGCGTGCACTGCGTGCTTGCTTCTAGCGCAGTGCTCCTGTGCACGCCACGTGGCCAGCTGGCGCTAATCTTCTCTCCACGTTCGGGCTAACTGTGGTCATTCGCTGCTCAAAGTCATGCGCCCCCCAACCGGTTTATTCAGGCGTGCTGGTCTGGCTACTAACGGGGATCGTTACCCCTCGGCTATGCGGGAACAAACACTACGCTGAAGGTGTGGTTATTGCAATGTTCCCCCCCTTTTTTTTTTTTTTTTTTTCACTCAAACAACATTGCAGGCCTTACAAACACTTGGGGTTAGAAGTCATAACTTCAAAGTTTACTGGGCGGTTAAAAGCTTCATTCACTCAATCCACTGTGTTTGGGTTAGCAAGAAAGCCAGGACTGTCATAGGGCATAATTCTGCCGTGGACATCACGTTAATGGATAATTTTAACCTCATTTGTGACCTATATGTTGGTATGTTATACTAATCTACACATCATTTAAACTCGCTGGGCTGGTAACAAAGTCATCTGTGGCACACTTACATAATTATGTAATGTCATGTCTTCTCTGCTTCTGCCACCTTGGTAAAGCAGAGGCTTTCTTGAAAACAGGAAAAGCAGGTTTGTGTGGCGGACGGCCGGTAATTGGCAAGCTGCCTGGTAGCAGTTACATGTAGTGACATGGGTTTCTTTTTTACAGTTACAGGCGGCATGCAAGCCGTTCAAAGGAAAAACACTTATATCTTACTGGACTGGAAGCTCTGTTCCAGAGTTCAGAACTATTTTTCATGCGTTTTTTGCTGCTTACATGAGCGGTCTTACAGTGAGCTGAAAGATAAAAAAAACATAGTTAGACTGGCAAGAAATATATCTACAATTTGGCTGATGGCCTAGAGTTTCCTAAACTTAAAAAAGGTAATAAAGGTGTGGGCCTTGTGTAAAGCTTGGTGAGGTCTCTTTCCTGGTCTGCGTTGCACACTCACGCTTTTCGCTACGCTGGTATCGTTGTTGGACCGTCGAGGCACTGGGACGTCCGGCCCTTTATACTAGTGCCGGGGAGGCTCGTTGCACTTATGGTCAGCGTCAGGTCAGTCTCTCTGTCACGGTTCTCTCAGCGAGTGACATGAGGCAAAACAGACTTACCTCGTGCCACACAGAGTAAGTCACAAAATTGGCCGGCTCGGCCACTGGAACTGGCGTGGTCTGTGCCAAGGATGTTCTTGGTAGAAACCGGGCCGATCTTGGTTTCTGCAGTTACTGCAAGGCTTGATTCGCCTCCATCGTTTGCTTAGGTAGCACCTCGCCCAGCACTGAGACCTGAACAGCATGCGGGGGAGGGGCAAGGGGGCCCCTCCCCCGCATGTCTTGTCCTGGTGTCCAGGGGCCATCTCCAGACAGCTGCGGGCTCTCATCATCGGGTTGGCTGTGGTCCCCTGGTACTTCCTCGCTTCTTCCATACTCGTTTGGTTTGATTCTCCATCGGTGTTTAGTGGTAAGAGGCATCTTGGTGTTGCCTCATACTCTTTGCTCACCTCCTTCCACACTCTGTCTACCAGGTTCCATCGTTCGTGGTTTCCACCCGCTTCCTCGCTCTCCCTTTTTCACTTGCCTCCACTTCCTCTCTCGTTTTCTCCTTCTCACTCGCTTCCACTCACCTTCTCTTTGTTCGCTCTGTCTCAATTAACTTCCTTGCTTTCCCCTTCTCGTTGGCTACCATTTCGTTAGCTCTCCCCTCCCCGCTCGCTGCCACTCGCCCTCTCGCTCTTCCTTTCCCGCTCGCTTAGACTCATACTCTCGCACTCTCCTTCTTGTTTGTTTGCACTCATACTCTCGTGCTCTCCTCGCTCGCTTTCACCTCCTCTCGCTCGTTCCTTCTCGCTTGCTTACTTGCACCTCCTCTCGCGCACTCTCCTTCTCGCTCCTCTCTTGCTCACCCCGTCTACCTCGCACATTCGAGTTGTCGGTAAGTGGATCTTACTAAGGCCTCTGGTACCGTTACCAGCCAGCGTGGTTGCTCGGGTGTCATCGGGACTTGAACTGATGTAGGGCTCCGTTGGGGTAAGGGCACTTGTGGCTGTGCGGCTCTATCCCTCTTGCCCTCTATCTTCATGTTATTGTCCACCATCCGGTGGTCTAGTGGCATCATGCGGTTTTCCTCTGGGTCGCCCCTCTGTGACAGTGCTGGGATCCCAGGGGTGCTACTGGAATACGCCAGGGTTTCAATAACCATATCTGGCGAACATCGGGCTCCTCTAAGTTGTTGGGTTACAGCTTTGTTGATCCCCACCGCAGGGGCATAATCCCTACTTCTCCAGCGGGTGGTTTAGGAGGGTGTGATTCGTTGTGCTGTTCCCCCTCTGATTCTGGGTATTCATCTTCAGCGTCGAACCCTCTGTCATGTCGGGGTCTGTTTCTGATGGCCCTTTCCTTTTATTTGGGGCCGTGGATGTGGGGTTCGGGTATAGGTCGCATCTGGTTCCTTCCGGATGTTTCCCATCTCGTCCTCTGCCCAATATATGTTTTCCTTGTCGTCGCCCTACTACTACGTACAGCCCATCCCATTTAGGGCCAAATCCCGCACAGACTTTGTCACTGATTCGGCTTAAAAAGAATGGTTGCGTAGTAATACGTGACTGTCGGGTTAGTGACGTTCAACAGTCGCTTGTTCCGAGTACTTATACTGGATATACTGGTGTTGGTTTCTCCAAGCTGCCCCATTTCTCCGGATCACCGCTTTTTTTATTTCTTTGGGGCAGGAAGTTCTGTAGGTTCAGTTTCCCATTTTGCCACTCTCCGGGTCGTTGGAGGTTATATCGTAGTATCAGATGGCTGGGAGAAGTTCCAGTGGCATCATTGTGCCATCATCACAATGTATACAGGATTTCCGGTAGCTGTGTGTCCCATTGCGTATGATTGTCGCCCATTCTTATGTGGATGCTCTTTTTGAGTGCTTGGTTTTGGTATTCTGTAGTGTTGGTCTGTGGGTGGTTGGCTGGAGTCGTCCAACTTTCAACCCCCCATGTCTCACATGCTTTCGTCCACCTTACGTCCGTAAACTGGGCTCCATTGTCAGTTAACACACATTTCCGATATCCCCATCGTGGGAAGACCTCTTGCTCCATCAGATAATCATGGTTGCCTCCTGATTGGGTAACGGGAAAGCTTCCAGCCATCTAGAAAACTGGTCCATCACTACTAGGAGGTATCTCTTTCCTCTGTGCGTGCGTGGGTAGGGACCCATGATATCTGCGGCTATGTAGGTCCATGGTATTTTCGGGTGGGGCGTATATCGTATCTTCGGCATTGCGTAGGCTTTGTTTTCACAAGTCCGGCATTGGGCAACGTATTCTCTGACATCTCGACTGATGCCTTTCCATGTATACCATGTATACCTGGTGGTCAGGGCCCTTAAGTTCTCGTGGAATTCAGGATGTCCCACGTGGGGGTGATCATGGTGGTGCTCACAGATACTGGTTTGTAGCTTGTGCGGGACCCAGATTTTCCACTTTTCTGTTCGCAAGTGCGGTCTCACCCAAATTATGACGTCTTTTACTTTGTACCGGTCAGAATGTTTCCTCAGTAATTCCCATATTTTTTGGTCGGCTTACTGTTGGTCTAGTAACAGGCCCTTGTTTT
Source organism: Clitarchus hookeri (assembly GCA_002778355.1). Classification (NCBI taxonomy): domain Eukaryota; kingdom Metazoa; phylum Arthropoda; class Insecta; order Phasmatodea; family Phasmatidae; genus Clitarchus; species Clitarchus hookeri. Next base: position 27,036 of record NQII01009185.1, read on the forward strand.
CGCGAAACTTGATTGTATCTCTATGTTATCTGACGTTGATAGTTTAGGATGCGAAGGGGGCAGCATTCGTTCCCATTCATCAGCTCCTCTCTCTTTGCTGGGAATCTGCAGTTAGCAGGATAATGCATCTAGCAACTCGTTGGTTGAGCCTGGGCAATGCTCGATCATGAGTGAAAATTCTGTTAAAAATAAGGTCTCACTAGAATGGTGACGTCTTCTACAAAATCTTGGAGCCAATTGCAGAGCCCCAGAAATCACTTCAATTGTTTCCGGTTGGTTGGTACTTGAGTCTCTTCAATCTCTCACACCTTCTCTGGCGCCGGATTATTCCCATTGCTGGAAGGTGGCGAGTGCGTATTTCTTGCCTTCAGNTACCGGGATTTGCCAGTACCCACTGCGCATATCTAGAGCGTCTTCTAGTTCATGGAGCATATTAGCCATGTTTTTTAGTAGGCGGGCTATCAGGTACGTGACATTATTCAAGGCCTGGTAGTTGACATAAAAGCGAAGCTCCCCATCCTTCTTCAGCACAAGCACTACTCTGGTATTATATGGTGAGTCAGTCGGCTCCACTATTCCTTGTGCTTTCAACTCTGCTGCCTGGTCTAATATTATCTGCCTGCGGTAGGCTGACGGGTTGCCTTGTTGGCAGTATATGGAATGGTGATCTTTTAACCATATTTCATGCTGGATGGCAGTGGTCTGATTTACTCTGCCAGTATGTTCGAATATATCCTCATGGATGTTGAGTATCTGTAATTGTGTTCTAAGCTGGTCGGCTCCTAGTTGGTGGTTCACCTCCACACTGCAGATTTCTTGTCGTATTTGTGGGTTTGCTGGGGCTTCCCAGTTTATGGCCATTCCATCCTGCTTGCCTAAATATAATCGCTGTTGCCCGTAGTCGATAATACAACTTTGGTTTGTTATCCATGGTTGTCCGAGAATAACCTCTTCCCCAAAATGCAGGGTGCAAAAAAAATTCCGTTGAGGTGAGAGGTCAGGTGCACACCATAAGACAATGGAAAATGAAGGGCTTAAGAAGCACGTGCCAAATTGGAACCATGCATGTTGAATCATTTCCAATTTATTGGGAATTAAAAAAATGAACCCCCCTTAAAAACTCAAAATTTTCAAGATTTTTTATTTTAGGTTAAACTCCTCCCTAAAATATGCGACTACCAAATTGCATGTCCCCTAACATGAACAGGGTGGAAACGATGCATGAAAAAAAATCTGAAGTGGCAAAACGTCTTCCATGTGTCAGTCTCCTCTGAAGGGGAGGGAGACGGGAGGAATGGGAATGCAAATAGGAAGGATGGGAATAGGTACTGACGGGGGTGGTGTACCCCCAACCTTCGAGATGGGGGTGCTGCGTGCTTCCAAACTTTGCATTCTTCCACAATAAACTTTCATTGTTCTTTAATATTTAGGTCTGTGAATGTATACCTGGCAGGAGCACTTCCCATTCTGAAAGATTTATTTGGAAGGCTTCAGTTATTCCCCATACTCCCAGATGTATTTGTCAATTGTAGGTCTTTAATAAAATATTTCTATATTATTCATACAGTAGCATACTGTATTAACAGAGTGGGAAAATGTAAGAAATGAAGGTAATTACGACTACTCTTTATGTAATACAGACAACAAAAGTAATGCCAGAACTATTGCTGAAACATACTGTCCTGCTCCCCATCTATCCAACCTCAAGGGTTATCAGTCAGGCTTACCAGTGCAAAAATAATTTGAGGATAAGTTTAATTATTACTACCTAAATTTTCTCCCAGATGAGGCTACACAATGAAAAAAATTATGTTATATATTTTGCCACATTCTTTGCCTGGAATACATCAAAGTGTACATAAACATTGTTGCTGTCAAGCTACCAGATCCTCCAAGTTACTGTCAACTTTGGGCCAACGTACATAAGATTGGGCAAGAGCTTTCATTTTACTAATTCCAAAATGTACTGACTGCAGTCCTTGCAAGACTCTCTCCCTCAGAGCAGATGGCACAATTACTCAATAACCCCACAACAAATAGCCCTGCTCCAGAGCCAGTTCATTCTTTCTGATACAGAAGGGCTTGAGAGACTCTTCCACTTCCTGAGGCCAACAATCTCTTAACACATATAATAACTTTGTTCAAGACAGTGTCACGTTCCAAACAGAGTCGTATGTCACATTGGGTTACAGGTAAGAACTCCCGACATCAAGATACGAGAACTGCTCAGATGTTTCGAGGCTGTGAAGTGGTAGCCTTGACAGACCATCTGCATTGCCATGCTCATCCTCTTTCACATACTGGACAGTATAGTTGAAACCCTTGTAGCAGCACCGCCCACCTCTGAAGCCTATTTGCCGCTAACTGAGGAATGTCATAATGGTCACAAAAAATGTGTGTCAAAGGGCTGGTGGTTGGTGACGAGAAGAAATTTGCTGCCATACAAACACTAAAAAAATTTTTTTTACCCCAAACACAATTGCCAGCGCCCTTTGTCCAACTGTGAATATTTCTTTTCCGCTGTAGACAAAGTGTGGGAGCAAAAGGCAATAGGTTTCTCAATTTCTCCCGGAAAGATGCGACTAATAACTACCCCAACCCCATAAGGAGAGTAATCATATGTCAGTTTTACAGGCAATTTGGAGTCATAATGTGTCGCCACATGTGAGGATGCAACCAACTGCTTCAGTTTGACAAAGGCATTATTATATTTGGAAGACCAATGCCAGCGATGATCCTTGTGTAGAAGATCCTTTGCAAGAATTGTTAAAAGATTTGGTAAAAAAAAAAAGAATAATAATTTACCAGCCCTAACCATGCTCTGAACTGCTTCAAATCTGTTGGGGCTGGTGCATCAACTACAGCCTTGACTTTTTCAGTACATGAATGCAATCCATTTTTGTCAACAACATGCCCTAAGAACTCAACAGATGCCTCGAAAAATTTGCACTTGCTTATGTTAACCTTAAACCCGTAGTCACTTAGACGTTGCAAGAGCCTCTGTAAATTATCCCAATACTGCTTCCTAGAGTTCCCTGTCGCCAAGATATCTTGAAAACAGACGAGACCCTCTAAGCCTTGGAGGACCTAATCCATTATTCTCTGAAATATGGCAGGACATTATGTAATGCCAAAGGGAAGGCGAGTATACCGTAAAAAGCCTTTGTGTGTATTAATTCTGCACAGCTCTTGAAATCTAGTATCTAACTGCAATTGTTTATACGTATGAGACCGGTCGATGGTCGAAAACTCGACTCCTCCTAGCAATTTTGAAAACAGCACGTCCATCCGAGGCAATGGGTAATGCTCTACGACCAACTTACGATTTAGAGTTATTTTAAAGTCTGCACAAATTCTGACACTACTATCCCTTTTTGCTACAGGCACAATGGGGGTTGCCCAGTCACTAAAGTCTACTGGACAGAGGACACCTAACCGCACAAGTCTATCCAACTCTACATCAACCTTGCTCTTTAGTGCAAAAGTAAGTAGTTGAGTGGCACAGAAAACTGGGGTAATATATCCTTTCAAATGCAAGGTAACTGCTTCTCGAAAATGTCGCAAGACTATTATCAAACACACACTGATATTTTCCCGATAAAGAGTTAAGCACAGAAACACCATCTTACAAATGTAAACCCTCGTGTTGACATGAAGCGGTTATGTGCTTAATGGTGGGCTGCAGCAGTTCAAGAACCTCGTACCAGTATTAATACAATTACTTTGGCAGTAATTGTATTAATACTCATACTAGTGCGACACTTAGAAAGCTTCTTGTGGCTGACTACATAGTTTATATGTACATTTTTTTTGCTGCTTTGTTGTAAATCGGGACTACATATTTCCTACGAAAGATAATCCACACAGATTCCATTTATATGTTCTGGGAAAACAAAACAGGACTGTGGTAACACTGCCATTAATTAAAAGTAGAACCATATCACTCGTGCAAGTCTGGTTCATATTGCAGCAGTATGTTATTGTACTGAAATTAATTGTTTACTTGCATAAATTAAATTTTATAGTAATTATTTCTTTCCAAAAATTTTTTACAAAGTATTATTGCTGTTGTGTAGAAGCAAAGCATTTTTTAAGGCATTAATTATTCAGGTAATACTGTACCAATAAGTACAACTCTTCCCAAAGGCTTCAACAGCTGCTGACTCGTGGTGAAGTTTGGGCCAGAGATACTGTCGATTACCACATCAACACCATCTGGACTCAGTTCAAGTAGTTCCTGAACATATGTGTCTCTCAGCAGTGTGTGCGTCACACCATTGGCATGAGCTGCCTCATGCTTCTGGGCAGATGCAGTCCCAAACACAGTCACTCCAGGTCCCACGGAGTGTGCCAGCTGTGTGGCGGCCCAGCCGACACCACCTGTCACAATTGTGAAGTCAGTAAAGAAAAGTATTTGCATCAGTGATATGTGATAGTGCTATTTTGCCCTTCTGATAAACTGCCTGTAATCATAAAAAATAGGAACAGTATTACAAATTAAAAAAAGAAAGTTTGGTGAAAAAATTTTAAAATGTGCCACTGACATATTGGATTAGTGGCTTTTTGACAAAAAATACATTTGAGATAGCTTATTTATTGCCTTTAATTGATTAACAACCATGCTCTCTCAAAAAATTTTATTCGCTAATGACCAATTTAAAAAAAAATAATATTATGGTAGACAGCATGATACCAAGATTTACAGTGGCCGCCAACACTTTGTGCCTGTGAGTGACTTGTTATAACAAGCAGATTTTCATATTTTCCTTCACCTTATTCGCCCCCCTTCCACAACATTCCTGAGGGAATCACATATGCCTGTTATCACAGGCATATGTGTCGTACTAACAACAGGACAGATGCTACTAGCGGTGGGACTTCCAACGGGACATATTTCTTATTCAGTGTAATTTTATTCATGAAAATCATTTTTAATTTGATAGTCCTGGTTGTAAGCCGCACAATGCCACCAGTGGTGTTGAAACTGAAGGGATGTATTTTGCATAGCCAGTCCAGATGAAATCAAGCATAATGTTCTAAAGTTTATGGAAGAGGAAGCTAGGAATGGGACATTCAGCATTCCAGAGTCGAGAGAGCGCAAGTTCGAACAGTGTGTGCTACTGGTGTTGCAGAGTGAACTGTGAGTAAAATTAATAAAAGAAGCAAATGACATAGAAAATTAAGGTAACACATCATTCTCAACTCCAAATAAAAACTCAAAACTTAAAGAAATTTACTTCATTAGATGATTATGACTTGTGCATCTTAAGAACAATCATGTACGATTTTCGCATAACAGGAAAATATGCACTAAATGTGGAAGGAATTGGGCAGAAGCTGCATGTATGAAGCCATCGATTTTGGGGGCAGTACAACGAGCATGAGAATACTTTTAAAGAACTTAGGGCTCAAGTGGAAGAAAACCAAAAACAACAGGTGCATTATTATAATAAAAAAAGCGATATTTGAGAAAAACTAATAAGTTATTTAAAAAACATAGCACATTTTTGAGAAGGGCAGCCAATGATATTAATGGATGAAACATAAGTTTTGTCTTCTCATGTGAGTGGGAAATTGCAGTGTGACTATAGTGCTGAGTGTTTCCTTGCTCCAGTATAGAAAGGAGAGAGATTATTGATTGTGCATGCCGGTGGTGAAAATGGGTTTGTGAAAAATGCTAAGCTGCTCTGGAAGGCTAGTCACTGTACTGAGGACTATTACCATTAAATGAACAGTGCAAATTACATGAAATGGTTACATGAAAAGTTAATACCTAATCTGCCTTGTGATTCACAAATGCCTGTACCATTGCGTTAGTGTCCACATGTAACAGCAGAAAAGAAAAAACGACAGCCTGGCTTAGTAATCGCAGAATATAATTTTTTGCGCAATATGTTAAAACCTCAGCTATACAAACTTATTCAGATGTATAGATTTATACATAAAAACTATCTTGTGGATAACACAATGTCCTCATGCGGCCATACGGTGCTTCGCCTTTTACTGTACCATCCCTGATTTAAACCCAATAGAAATAATTTGGGCTCAGTTAAAACAATGGGTAGTGTCTACAAATATCACATGTAAAATGTCTGATGTTATAACATTGTGCGAGGAAAAAATGAACTCCATAACGAGGCAGAGTGGAAAAATGTGTGTGAACATGTAGATGAAATAGAAAAGCAATATATGGAATGCTATATTGATTTTGATGTTGACAATATAATCATCAAATTAGGGTGGCTGTGGTACTACGGACACTGATGATAGTCCTAGTGAAGACGAGCAGAACATCAGTGACAGCAATGAATTATCTGGAATTGAAGAGTTGCAACGATGATGATGATATGAAGCATTTTTGAAGTTATACTTCTTTTGGTGCATTGAGGGTAAACGTTTAGCGTGCAACGGAAGTTGCGCACGCACAGTGTAACAAAATTCGACAGTGAACGTTGTCGGGGTATGACCCAATGCGGATACGCGTATAGTTGCACGTGCACAGTGTAATGAAATTCGACAGTGAACGTGGTATGGGTATGACATAAACGCGCATGAACGTATCGTCTAGCTATATACAAATGCAAAGTACACAACATAGCGCGTGGTTATATTTAAAACTTACAGGAAATCAGTTTATGTAATAAGCAAATTGAAAAACATTTCATTTATATTAGTAATTCATTGTGAATATATTTATCTTATTAATAAATTTTACGTACATTGTGCTGTGAAAAAATTTGTTAGTGACAAAAAATTTTATAATAAAATTTTGAAAGTGTTTTCAAGTATTTGAGGTTAATTTTTGTAAGTATTTAATTATTTTCTTTAGTCAAACCTTTATTAATTATATTTAATGTCTTCGGTCATTTTATTGTTTTCCTACTTACATAAATTATTTGCATACGTAATAAAATGTTATTTTCGTCACTCCAAAGAAGTATAACTTCTAACGCGCGTACGTAAGTACACACACCCATGTTTTTGTTTAAATAGATGGAGATCACTGTCACCTATTTTATGAAGAACCTAATCAGATTAAAAAGGAAAAAAATATTTGAGCTCTTTTTATTTAAGTTTAGTGAACATTTTAATAAATAATCTCTGTTTGAATGCTTATACACTGCGGGTATACGTATATTTGTTTTTTGCTTCGTTAACCAAATGGATTACGAGAACCACTCACCAGTAACGACCTATGCATGATTACTTGTCACAAGATCAAAGAATGAACCATTTGAGGTAATATAATACGTCCTAGTTTTCATTGTGCAACCAGTTAGTCAGAACACCAAGAGCGGTGAACGATGTTTGTAGTTTGTGGTGTACTGCTTCGCCTTACTGCCTCATCGTGACATAGCCCCATCCCCCTTAATTCTTTCCTTTGTGAAGTAACTCAAAGGTACAGCGAGCTGGCATTTACTGTAATGTACAACATAGTAAAAAAAATGCATATATATCACAAAGTTGCTTCAGCACATCATTTTATTTTATAGTTTCTTTGTTTCTATATCTTGACATACTGTATTAATTTCCAAACCACTATTCTTTCTTTCCATAACCATATTTAATTTCTTTCAGGAGTGTAGCTAGAAAAAGGAGGGGGGGGGATATGGGGGTTGTAACCCTCACCCCTCCCATTTTCTCTAAGGTTATCAGTAATTAATTGTTAGCTTTTAGTTGTGATGTACATATGCAATTTCAATAAAGTATATTGCATTTTATTATATTATGAAGTTTTATTTTACGGTATATTTTTGTCCAAATTAATGTGTGTTGAAGGCTGTTCATGGTTAAGTGAGCACTTTTGCAAGCCCTGCTAAGTTTTTACTTTCAGTCAGTTGGTTGCATATCTTTCCACATACCTTTCAAAATAAACACTGCCATGTGGCTTTCAGCTCGTGTTCACATCAGCTGGCTCATATATCCACTACATACTCATTAAATAAACAACAAAATGTTAAAAATACTGTAATCAGCACTATTAACATGTGCACGTTAATTTCAGTAAATAATATTAGTTTGTGAATATTGAAGTTCATAATTCTTTTTCTGTTTAGATATAAATGAATACCTTTAACTGTGATCAACACTTCCCAGGTCATAAGAAAATATTTTTCGTATAGGTTGTCAACAGAATAGCAGAAGAATTAAAACATTATTCTTTTTTCCTTTATAAAACACCAGATGTTTCGAATTTTCGCCTTTAAAATGTGTGAAAAGATTAAACACTTGCCCTTTATCTGTACGTGCATTTCATAAGAAATGCATGCTTTAGGATAATAAGGTGTATATACGCCTTCATACAGAAGACAACGTGCTTTAAACAATTGTTAAATTATCTAAGAATGATCATTTACAAGTAGAATTACAATGCATAAATACCTCGCAAATCAATATTTCTTACAAAACTACAGACAAGTAAATGGCAGGCATTGCTATTACATCACGAGTAATGAAAACAATTGTAAGGAAACTCAATGGCTGAACAGAATTAATCCAAATATTTACAGTATTATTTCTACAGTAATATCAGCCACTTGAAAATCTGTCCAGCCACACAGTTTTTAAAGCACATAACACTAATGTTTGCCAAGGCATACTGCTTTGCTTACGAAAAAAATAACTTTTCTCATGTAAAATTTAAATGCCTGCACTAATATGAACGTAATTTCATTAGAATACGAAAAACACAATACTTAGCTGATGACAATGTATTTGATGAAACTGCACCCACACATTTAGTGCAGAATCTTATTTTGTCCCAAATTACTTATGTTGAAGGCTAGTCTTGGGAGCTACAGTATTTCTGTGTGAAATATCTGCTCTTACAAATTAAACTGTTTCAGACAGAAGTTATAATACAGTTTAAACGTATTCCTAACACTTGAGGAATATTTCACGCACAGTATAAAACACTTTTGTGGTATTATTGTTTCAAAATGAGTGACGTACATGCCGAGGTGTCGACTTTAAAACTGGGATTTGCGAGAGTACCAAACAACACTCACATGTTTATTTAAGCTTTTAGAATTGTAATACACATCGCAAATATAACAAAACATAATTCCGAAGGTTCTTCAAGGTTTAAAATTTATACAGACTTAAATTGCACAAAGCAGTAAACTTCCCAGGTCAGCATATTATGTGATGTTTCAGAATTTCTCGGACAAGAAACTACGTTGAGATAAAGCAGAGGCAATAACAAGCTGTGCCACTTCACTCAGAATATGTATAGAAATGTTTTATTTACTATGTTAATGATTATTTTATTTCAGGAGTTGCAGATAGACACAAAATCACGATCACATACTGCTATTTTGTTTACACGAGCGTGGACCGGAAGAAAAACCAAAACAATGAATAAGCTAACTTGAATGTTGCATCAGCCATGTGATTATATGAAAGAGTCAGAAACATAAATGTGTTACAGTAACAGAAAATTTTATTCCTATTTGCATACAACAAAAAGAAACTGAATTGCAGGTGACAAAGTTTTAACTTTATGACTAGTAAGACGTTAAAACATGGAACTACTTCTCGTAGTTCGCTGCCAACTCAACTGTGAGTATTGTGGTCATTGCTTGCGTGAAAATATATGCAGTTACTGGCAGTGATTTTTTTGACATGTTGATTTCAAGAGTGCTCAATTTATCATGAACCACCTATAGCGTTGCTAATGGTAGTGTGACTTCCCTTCTTTTCCCTCAATTCTTGAGACGTTTCTGGCTATACCACCAATTTATTTGAACCTCTGCGACACCCCCAACCACTCCATTGCTACAGCCTGAGTTATGCAGCTGGCAGGGTAGCAGTAAGTGTGTACTTGACCTACCTGCACAGGAGTGGACGAGGATGCTCTGGCCTGGCCGCAGGTTGCCAATGTCCAGCACACTGAAGTAGGCAGTGAGGTAGTTTGCAGCAAGTGAGGCTCCGTCCTCGTAGCTCATAGTCTCGGGCAGCACAAAGCAGTTGCTTGAGGGCACAATAACTATTTCTCTGTGCAGACCACCCATGTATTGGTAGCAGAAAACCCTGTCCCCAACCTGCACAGTTTAATACAATGATATTAGAGATTTAAATTTATTTAATTTTGTATGAATGGGCTGAAGACATGTTTACTGTACAATTTGTGACTTCTGATGCTAAAATCAGATTTCATTTAAAGTGATTACATGTGTACTTATGCCTCCTCAGTACGTTTGTCAGTTTAAATCAAAAAACTAGGATAATGTAAATATCTCGCATTGCAAGAGGTCTGTAGCACACACACACACTGGTCTGAAGTTTTCTACACAAAGCAGAAAATGGCACTAAAAATAAAAGTAAATTCTTTTCATACATATACAGAGTAATCCTGAATTCCATCTACAAATTTTGTGAGATGATTCATTATGGAAAATGAGGTAGAATAATATGATCTATGATCTAACATGATTAGTAGCGAAGAGAAATTCACCCTTGAAAATGGGCAATTAAAATTTATTTGCAAAATGATGGAAACTGTGAGAGAGAAAACAAATATGTGAATAATGTTAATCTAATTTGACATCTCCTATCTGTGAACATATGGCAGGTGATAACATCTCCCATGTCGCGAGGAAATTACGGGATGCCATGTTACTAACCAACAAAAGTGTGTTACCTTTGGGTGTTTATATCAGTTTTGTTATCTGCCAAATGTTTCTAACTGCAATACTAACCTTAACATTGTTTACCCGTGTACCAACTGCTGTGACTTTTCCTGAACACTCCATTCCCATGACAAATGGAGGGCTGCGGTCTCTGAGCAGTCCTTGGCGAGTGTAAATGTCGGCAAAGTTTAGGCCGCAAGCAACCACTCGAACCTCTACTTCTTCTTCTCCTGGTGCTGCTGGTAGAGGCCATGGTTGCACCTGTACATTTACACCATTGTTACCAAAAGTCTTTATTTTATGGTGTGAAAGAAGAAAAGGAAAATGAACTAATGAGTTAAGAAGAGCACATTGACAATATTCTGAACTTCTGTTAAGACATTTGAGAAAATTGCTGAAAAAAATGTATGCTTTTTAATTAGGAAAACTTATTAAAAAAAGGTAAAATTTTATATTAGTAATACACCAAGTGCAAAATTTTTAATGCTTATTAAGCAGGAAAACTTCGTAACAGGGAACTTTTATATATGAAACAACTCTGTGAGCAAGTTTACACCCAACACATGAAGCAGAAGAAACAAGTTCAACATGTATGTAGAAGGGACAAAGTCTATGACACATACGGATGTTGAACGCAAATCATATTGGACAATAAGAGAAAGTTCAAGAAATATAGTGCAATTTGGAAACTTATGAAGAAATTCCTGCTGATCAGGAACAGGAATGTTATTAAGTTTTAAAAGTGAGAAAATGCTGTGGCTAAGGAGAATGAAAGGAAATGAAATTACCAGAAAGGAAGATGATGAGCTTGAGAATAAGCTGAAGATAATCATTGTTGAACACAGGACTATGAAGATTCTTAGGGGTGACAGTGCTGCTGTGTATGATGTAATGATTAATATTACAATGTTTCAACACCAGCCAATGTTATGTGCATTATCGTGATATGCTTAGTTCAAAACTAACTCTCAAAATTTTTGCAAGTTAGGTGAAATATTTATGCAACTTCGGGAAACACATGAGGATAAACAAAATTGCTTATTTCTTACCTTAATATTGCCGTAGCTTCCAAAGCCTAAAAGTACTACAGATTTCACTTCTCTTGGTGGGGGTGATTCAAATTCCATAATCCTGTAATCAAAAAAGCAGAATAATTTTTCCCAGATCTTTTTATCAAGTGGAGAGGAAATAGTTGACTTGTCTTGTTAGCGTTATTTTCTGATATCTGGTATTTCTTCAATATGGTTGCAAGGTGACAAGGTTAGAATTAAAATGTTATTTTGTATTTAGTGGATAGCTGGCAATTCCCTTATTCCTGCAATTTGGCAATGAGGCTGGAAGCCCATGGACATGCTGGTCGTAGGGCCAATGTCCAAAGTAAAAATACATTTGAGAAGCTAGCGTTCAGCTGTATTAAGAGAAAGACACGTGTGACACTTTTACATAAATACAAGTCAAAGCAAAACAATTAATAACCATGCAACATTAAAGATACTGAATAATAAAGTACACAATTAATTCATATAATTAACTCATTTTTATTTTTGGTAAATAAATAAATTTTTATGAATGTTAGCTTGCCATGTATTTGGGACGCAATGCTGGAAACGGTGAGTTTTGGCTTCTCACTTTTAGAAACATTCCGGAGTGCTTGAACTTTGATAGCTAACTAACAAACACTGGCAGTAATACTTCCAAATTAGAATTATTTTAATTCGACAACCAATTTTCTTATCACTCCCTTCTTGGAAACATGCAATATCAAACACTGTAAATCCCCTCTCCCATGCATGAAGTGAGGGTTGGCTTAGATATATTTCCCTTTTAAAACTGATCACTTGCTTTTTTAACATGTATTGTAGCAGTGTTTACTCTTATGGTTTTCGAGTTTTACACTAACACTCTGCATTCCGGCGGTGTTCCCATTCACCACAAGAATGGTGCCGGATGGCAGGATATGTTTGGGTGGATGGATGCACCATTAACATGGTTACTGTGTGACAGTGGACCGGTCGCAGTGTCCGAGTGGGATATGAGAGACCATCCGGAGCCAAGTTTGACAGTCGGTTGCTGGCCATGGTAGTTAGAAGGCAGGTTTACATTATTGCTACATTCAGCCACTCTATGTCCTTTATCTTGCCCTCCCCCCTTGGATGTGCGCAAAGCGCAGTTCACAAAGGCGGAAGTGTGCGCAAGTCACAAACAGACTGGTGCAGGCCACAATAAGACTATTGGGACTGATTCTGCTGCACTCGTCCTTGAAAGATTGAATGTCTTACTCCCCAAAAGCACGACTCGAGGTGCGAAGCACCTTCTACGCCTGGCCAACTGAGCTATATAAGCCTCGGCGTGCCTTTGTGTCGAGAGTCTGGAGCATTGTATGGCCATTAGCGTCAGGTGTATGGACCATTGGAACTACTGGCAACAACGAGTGAAATCTGTGAACATCGGGAGAGAAGCGAGCGAGATTGACCGCCTGTGGACTGTGGGAAAGTGGGATTCGATGCGCGGGCGAGTGACATACATTTAGGATGATGTTAATGTACATTTTGATAGCATATTTGTAAATAATAAGTGAAGATAAAGTGGCTAGCTAGTATGAAGACAGTGATAAGGACACCTAATAGAGATTTACATTAAATTGTGTGCTTCTGATAAAAAATACATGTTAATATTAGAAATAGGGAGTTTAATGTTATAAATAACAAGTGCATATTTTTTATAAAATTGTAAATAAATAAAATTGAGCTCTTTTATTAAGGCGTCCATTTCTCACAAACTCAGATATTCCCTGGCGTATTGTAAGAGTATGATGTCATGTGGAGGAGCTTCAATTTTGATAATTTATGGTAACTTCTGTTTACTTTAATTCTTGCCAGAAATGTTTTGGTTTTCTACCCCATGTGTCCACTTTCATGGACAACCTGTTTCCCGGGATGTTAACTTAAAACTACGGCTCTAGCCGATTTTGGTTTAGTTTTCCATACAAAGTTTGCTAGTCAGCATGCCGAGGCACAATTGTAGTATCTGCTTCAGGCCATGAGTATTCGTGCCCATCGTGTGTATCGCGTAGGTATGTAATTCTGCACCCTGCATCATGCATGCTGTAAATAATTTGGAGCCTTCCAAAATTGGTAAAAATGGCTTATCTTAAAACATACTACCCATACACAAGCAAAACTACGGTAAAAACCAGTACTGACTTAACTTTTTAACATTGAAATGATAGCGTCACCGCTTAAAGTCCCAGAGGTACTCGCAGATTAACACTGCACGCAAGTTCGGAGCCATGCACATTGCGACGATAGCGCATGGCAGTGTCGCCGTTTTTACTCCTGCGTTCCTTTGACAGAAAAAAAGGAAAATAGCTTTACATACGCAACAGCCTCAAGAAATGAAAATTTCCACCTTCGTAGGGGAATATAATGTTTCAGTGGTCTCGTTGTAAGCAGTTGTTTCAGTTATACGAGGGTTATTCGGAAAGTAAGGTCCGAATCGCCATAGCTAATCGAATGTTGCGCGAACATTGTAACGCGCATGCGCACCGACTCCCGGCATGCCTTGCTCGTCAAACAACGCCATTTGCATTGGTAGTGTTGCAGTGTTCTGTTAACAGTGTCAGTTAAAAATGTTTAAAACAATTTATCAGCCCGCTGACTGTGAAATACGGCCAGTGATTCGGTTTCTGACAGCAAAGAACGTTTCAGCAGCGGAAGTTCATCGACAGATAAGTCAAGTGTATGGCCCCAATGCGATGAGTGACAGCAAAGTGCGTAAGTAGGTGAGAGCTTTCAAGGACGGACGGGAAAATGTCCGTGATGAACCGCGATCAGTGATCACAGAAGATTTGGTCAAAGCCGTGGACGAAAAGATTCGTGAAGACCGGCAATTCACAATTTCAACTTTAGCATTGGAATTTCCGAATGTGGGCAGTTACAGACCGGTTATCCTCACAGGCGGCAGACGTATATGACTTAGGCATACAAAAGCTTGTAGAACGTTATGACAAATGTTTAAACAAATATTGAAACTATGTAGAAAAATAGAGAAACATGTAAAGAATTAAATAAAAAAAGTTTTTTTTTTTTTAAATCTGTGATGGTTTGTGTTTTATAAGAAATCGGACCTTACTTTCCGAATAACCCTCGTAATTTTAAATAACTATGTAATACATACAAAGTTTGTAAGGGTGCAGTTGATTGCCTGCTAGGTACCCTTACAGACTTTGTATTTTTTCTCGACAACCGTTCGCCTGAGCTTTCCACAAACGCAGCTTTTTTGTACACTAATGTGCACATGATTATGACGTCATTAATTGGGATAAACACCCAAGGGTTATACACATTTGTTGGACAGAGATCTCGATTCTGGACAACAGAATTCACTGACTTTTTCTTTCATCACAATTAGGTTTTATTATTTTGAATTAAAATTATTGAAATAAGGGCACACACCTCCCTTATGAATAACTGTAGGACACAGGTTGTATATTGTTTTTTTATCTCACGTTATGTAGTGAATCACCTCACAGCGTTAGTACCCGTAGTTCAGCTTCATCCTGTGTATATTATTTCCTTCGTAATACCAAACTGCCGTAAGCACACGTGTCTCAAGACCTGTTAGAGCGAAGTGCAATAAATAATAGATAGGTAAATTGCATCATGACGTACTGCAGATAAGAGACACACAAATCGTCGAGTTTTTATATAATGCCTACACACAAAAATGCGTAAAGAATCCAACTTCACGATGATAAAAATAACGCCAAAACACATGCGTGACGAATGACAAAATAAAGCAAAACGTGTCAATGACAGGGCGTTCGACAATTACCTTTTCTGAAAGTAGTAACACGTAGGGATGGCAATCGTGACCTTGACGCAGTGGTCGACGATGTGACGAAAGAGCTCAAGATCTAGCCAATCACATTCTGAATCTCGTCGGCGTGACATTTTCCAACAGTGTATCGGCGACGTCCGTCAAGGTAGAAGTAAAGTGGATATCCTTATAGTGATGCAACCAGTAACACAGTAAAATGCACAACTTTTTAAAAAGTACTGTAGAGACTTCCAAAATAGTAAGAAAAATACGGTTTGAGTTTCATATGAAAGATAAATGTTTATATTTTATTCTGTATAAAATATGTCACTGAAGTAAGTCTCTTTGATGGGTAAATTAATTAATTAATAACAAAAATTACCATTCCTTTCCCAATAATGGGTGTATTTCTTCTCTGGATAAATAACAAAATTGATTTTATTAAAAAAATACCTCATCTAACCAGGTTAGCAGTTTTTTATATGCTTTTGCATGAGAAAATATTCGCATAACATTGTATAGGTGTGCTAAAATTTCAGTCTATGATGAAAATAAGTTACATTACATATTACACATGTTGACGGAATTATTTATTTTTAAAATTAAAAATAATGCCAAATACAGCATTGTTTTCGCACTAAGTCAAAGATATTAATTTATAATTTTATATAAATCAATTGCAGTAACGATAACATGTCGAATAACCACACAATCTTGGAAATACAAAAAAATATTATATACCTAGGAAGCTGCTGCCTTCTTAGCTCAGTGGTGAAAGTGGAACTACATAAAGATGTCGAAAGTAGAATGAACAGGGAGGGCGAGGTGATGATGTGCGCGATAACAGGCCTGGTAATGAGTTGTGAACAGTTGGAAGAGGACTGAGCACCTGCCTACCAACAGGGAGGGCACGCATGTCTGCCTGTGTCTCTGACTATCGCCACGAGTATTTGCTGCTGCCTATAAAAATTACAGTGTGCAAGTAATGCGATCATGAGCAACCGACCATTACAGGTCTATGTTATTTATTATGCCTGTTGCCATGCAGCCAAAAACATATAATTTTATTATGTAAATCGCACGCATTTCACTCATCTTAGTTTGAAACTGAAATTTGAATCTGTAATTACTGTAAACTTACAATTATGGAGGTTGTCATGCGTAAAATACAATAAAATGTAGGTACAGCACGCCACAAAAATTTTAATGTATGTACTTGTCTATACAATGGCATTTGAAATGAATTGTTATGTGTAAAATCGATGAAAATGTGATTGAAAAGGAATAATATTTTGTGAACGATTAATAAAATTTTCATCTTATCGTTCACGCAGTATATGAAAGAATGTATAATTTTCTGTACGTCTTCCTCGAACTCACTTTCTTCATAGAGCTGCAACTAACTGCACAACAAATGCATAGCATACCAAGCTATACTAGATCAGCTGTCATAATTTAAAAGAAAATAAGCTGTATTTCTTTTATTGATTGTATTATAAGTGAAAGAGTAATGCACGTATTTTATTAAAGTCATAGTATTATAGCCTGAAAGTATTGTAAACGTATTATATAAATTATTTAAAAAATATTTTTGTAAAATTTTAAATTTGTATTTGTAATATGTCATAATTTAAAATAACTTCAAGTATCCTTTTTTCATGTAAGAATATAGACGTTACTATTTACTTCTAAAGTAAATATTTCGAAGAATATAAAGTGACCAAATACGTATATACTCTGTTCAAAGAGAAACTAAATACACGTTATTTTCATTTCGAGCTGCAATCTTTTGTCCACTGGAAGAAAATACGTCGAATATTCCGCATGAACAGCTTGACTGCACGGAAATTGTCGGACAAGCATTTGAAGTTACTGTACTGAGTTTCTAGGGGGGAGGGACTGGAAGGGGGTGACGCACACTAATTAGTCTGGTCAGCACGAGTCTCGCTACTCATTTTGATTTACAAAGATACACTGCAACATTTTTAAATATTATTCTATAATTTGTATTTATGATTCTTGCGAACATCTATACATTTGTAGACAACATTTCACTTCTATCCCACAGGTAGTGTCCGTGTTCTGTGAAAACTTAAATTACATTTGTACAGGAGAAACAAAATGCCTAAGAGGGCAATAAGTCTTCGTTATCGGAATTAACCAGACAAATCGCTCCACCAACTAAGAACGGCCATGCTCCACGACCCACCGAATCAAGAAAGAACTCTTAAACTCTTAATCCTTCCGGTGACCGAGCCTGGTGAGGTTTCCCGTTTTAAATTAAATTAAGCCACAGGCTCCACTCCTGGTGGTACGCTCCCATCTATTCCTTTAAGTTTCAGCTTTGCAACCATACTTCCCCGGAACCCAAAAGCTTTGGTTTCCCGGAAGTTGCCCACCAAGTCATCGGAGGAACATTGGCGGATCGCTAGCCTGCGATAAGCTTGGTAAGTGTAGAATATATTGCCGAATGAATTCCGAAATTATTATAAATACGGCCTGCCATAAGCTTGGTAAATGTAGAATCTATTGCCGAATGAATTCCGAAATTATCGTATGAACTACCGAAATTTATGGTGTAGATCTAATACTTGTATGGCCCAACCATGTTCATTTTAGGCCTAAAGGTAAAGTTGGGCGGTACAGAGTCTATTATGGTACGAATTTAGAAAATATCGTACAAAATACCGAAGTTATGTACATTGTACCATAATTGTATGCGAAATATGGACCAACTGACTTTATACCGTAGTTATGGCGCACATTATGGTACACCATTATTTTACCGACATTTATTCAAAAGGGCCTAACTAACTGTGAACCGAGGGAGTGTCCAAAGAGACAGCCCTCCCTCAAATCCTGACGAAATCCATCGAAAACGGCAGCTTCCATAGACGAAAATGTTTGATAACAGACCCCTCCGGTCTCCGCAACTCCTCCCTGGTGGCAGAGGGAGGGAGGAGGTGGTGATGGGGATAGAAAGAGGAAGGTTCAAAGGTTTGCACAAACTTTGTTCCAGTACTCTACTCCTTAAGGGGGGGGGGGCACCGCGCGCCCCCNGGGGGGGGGGGGGCTCTGTGCGCCCCCAGTCACCCTTCAAACTTCCGTTCTTGATTCATGAGATGAAAACCAGGGGACGGGCCCACGGGCCGAAGGAAAGAGACGCTTATGAGATCACTTTCCTGCCTGTGTGTCTGTGTGAGTATGTGTGTGTGAATGTGTGTGAATGTGTTGGTGTCTGTGTGTGTCTGAGCTAGTGGTGTCCCCTTTCAATTTCTGAACGCATGAACCAAATTACATGAAACTTGGTATACGTATAGTACTTAATAAGTAAACCTGACTTTTATAGTTTTTGACCACGCCGGGTACTTACTTGCAAAATGGCGGCAATTTTAAAATTTAGGGCGATGTAATTTCTCGAAAACCATTCGACCTATTTAAACCCGATTTTGTATGCTGACAAGGCAAAGTGTAAGAATTGAATTCCGAGGTGAATATTTTTGTTGGTCCGCCATTTTGAAAGATAGGGCTACATGAAAGAATAAAGCTTTAATGTTATATCTCGAAAACTACTCAACCAATTTTCGCCAAATTTGGCACGTAAGTAATACTATGATAGGCCAGATAAATATAAGTATTTGAACTTATTGTGTACTTATTTTCGAAATGGCGGTCATACAATTTTTTTTTGTTTATTTGGTGTATCTATCATACAGTTTGACCAATTTCAACCAAATTTTGTATGCTGACAGTGTATTTATTACACCCATCATACAAGCCAAACAACAGTCAATTTTGCGAATCATTTTGCAAGATAGCGTTACATGAATAAATGAAGTTTTTGTGTAATATCATGGGAAACAATTGACAAATTCCTACCAAATTTGGCAAACAAGTAGCAATATGGCAGTTTATATGTACAAATGTGTTTCAAGTATGTCAGACACATTTTCAAAATGGCGGCCATCTAGCTATTTTAGCATAGCATGCTATATCTTCGAAACCATTTAATCAATTCCAACTTAACTTTGTATGCTGGGAGTATATATATAACAAACATCAAATGTGTCTACACAGAGTCTCTTGTCCTCCATTTGGTAAAATAGTGCCATATGAATAAATAAAGTTTTCATGTAATATCTCGGAAAACAATTGACCTATTTCTACCAAATATGGCAAACAAGTAGTACTGTGGTAGGTTATGTCAGTTTATGTGTTTTAGGTAAGTTAGACACTTATTTTCAAAATTTCTGCTATACAGCTATTTTAGTTTTGTATGTTGACTGTATATATTACAACCATCTAATGTGTCCACATGAAAGCTTTTTTGTACACCATTTTGTAAAATAGTATCGCATGACAAATTAAAATCATGTGATATCTCCGAAAAAAACAACCGATTTCTACCAAATTTGGCAATCAAGTAGCATTGTAGCAAATCATGTACACCAATAAACTTTGAAAGGGTCAGACACACCTGTTTTCAAAATGGCGGCCATATAAACATTTTAGCTCTGGATTTTTTTATCTACGAAACTGCAACACAGATTTCAACTTAACTCTGTATGCTGACAGTATGATTTATAAATTGTCTATGCAAAGCCTCATTTCTCCGGCATTTTGTAA
Source organism: Clitarchus hookeri (assembly GCA_002778355.1). NCBI lineage: Eukaryota > Metazoa > Arthropoda > Insecta > Phasmatodea > Phasmatidae > Clitarchus > Clitarchus hookeri. Next base: position 47,111 of record NQII01009185.1, read on the forward strand.
GATAGTGTCGCAAGAAATATTACAATTTTTATACTGTATCTCGGGAAAAAATCAACTGATTTCTTTCACGAAGATGTAATGTGATTGGCCATATTAATTAATGTTTTAAGTGTGTAAGTCTCTTATTTTCTGAATTGCGCCTATACAAACATTTTACTATAGTGTGCTTTATCTACGCAACTATGAAACAGATTTAAATTTAACTTTGTATATTGTATCATTGATAAATCATCGAATGTGCCGATAAATAAACTTTTCGTCCTCCATTTATGAAGATCGTCACACGAACAATGGTGGTTTAGTGCCATATCTCTTGGACCAATCAACCGATTCATCAAAATTTCATGGAAGTATTGCTACAGTAGGGTGTGTAAATTAATGTGTGTTATGTGTGGCAGGCATCTTTTAATGGGAGTTTATATAAATAATCTATTATATCTATGAATAGATTCAACAAAATTCAAACAAATTTTGTATGCAAACAGTATTAATTAGAAGTATCATTTATGCATACGGAAATCCTTTTTTGCAGGATTTTTTGTAAAGTAATGTCAGATGAGTAAATTGAACATTTTGTCATGTTTCTGGAATAATTAAACTAATTTCCACCTAACTTTACACACCTACATGACGCTATTCCCCACATGTGGTGTACATAGTGGTTCATAGGGTCCTTAGTTAATGTTGGATGGCACAGGCTATACGGTGCCTTGAATGTTGAGGGTATCTCTAACAATGACTTCATCACATCTTGGTTTTAACAGGTTTATTTGCCCGGGAATTTATTCATACATTCCCAGAACTTTTCCGGGAGTTTATACATATTTTCCCGGCACCTTGTGCCGAGAATTTACTCATATGCTACCGACCCTGCGAGTTCTTGGCCTGAAGGGCTGATTACAGTGTTCTGGCTAACGTTTCCGATACTGTGGGGGCATTAGGTGACAGGACACGTCCCTGAGTGACGACGTTATTACTTAATTGTACTTGTTGCGGGGTAGTGGTTCCGGCAGTTGAGGTCTGGTGAGTTGGGTGGCCCGGTTACAGGCCCTCGGACTGGCTGTTGTTGGCGTGTTGCATTCAGCTGGCTTCCTCTCGACATGGCGCTCCTTGTTGAACCTCGACTTCCATTCACGGTGTAGGGTTGTAATTGACTGATTACCTCCCTAACACATCCCGGCGAGAGACCCTTGGTGGGCCCCCACTCCACCTCTCAGCGTGGCGTTGCACTGGACTACTCCCACTCGCTCGACATGGCGCACCTCGTTGAAAATCACCACTCGACTCCACCTTCTCGTTGCGTAATTGTAACTGACTGACTGACTTACTGACTCGCGTCCCAGCATGGTAATACTACTCGTCCGATGTAACTTTGGTAACTGTGTAACTGATTCTGTCGGGGCCCGAACCTCTGCGTCGGCTGACTGAATCACTCTCTCTCTCTCTGCGCACAATTGACACTGACTTGTCCGGCTGAATGCACTGATGTAACTGACTCGGCCGGGGTCCGATTCCCCTGCCTCGGCTGACTGACTGACTTCCTGTCTCGGTGCGGAGATATGACTGCTTTGATGTAACTGATTCTCCCAGCGCGGAGTTTCGCAGCTTCCAACTCCCCCAATATGACTGACTCCTTAATGTTGTGATTCTCGCCCGGCTGACTTCCACGATCCGGCTTCCGATCCTGACTACCTGCGTGTCCCGGTATGGTGGTACCGAACGCCGTGCCACCTGCTCCTCGTCACTTTCCGGCGACAGGGTTTCACTAACTGACTGTCTCTGCGAACTGACTCGGCCAGGGTACGATATCCCAGCCTCGGTTACCTGCTGTGCTGACTTCCTTTCTCGGCGCGCGATTCTAACTGACTGCGGACTGATCTGATGTAACTCACTCTCCTGGCGCGGAGTATCACAGCTTCCAACTGCCTCGATATGACTGACCCGGCCGGGGTCCGATCTCCTCGGCCTCCGTTAACTATTGCATGGACTTTTTCTCTCTCGGCTCGCACTTCTAACTGACTGGATGCCTGCTCTGACGTACCTGATTCTCCCAGCGCGGAGTATCGCAGCCTCCGACTGCCCCGATATGACTGACCCCCTCCTTGTCTCTAAAAGTGGCTTTTCAACTATCTGTCTTCACAACAGGAGGGGTTGCTAGGGTTCACCTTGCAAAAGGTTAACTAACTACTCTAAAACTAAGTGTTATATGAGCCCGCGGTAGGGACGGGAGTTAAGTGCGTCTCAGGGCTAAGCCCCACACGCCTACAAGGAAGGGATTTCATGCAAGGAGACATGCATTACGGCAAAGAGGGATTGGGCTGCCATGGCCTGCGGATCCCTTGATTGGTCCCTGCAATCGTGAAGAGACGAGGAAAATCACCTAATGACTAGGCAGAAGCATGAGACGGGCCTCAAAATGCTCAAAACATACCTACAGTTTCAGTTACATTTCTTAAAATTCAATGCTGTGACAATACTTTTTTTTGGCATGTTTTACTCAGTAAACTATACCTGATTCCACTATTATTTTTGTTTCAAGTATTTATTTTCCAATTAATTGGAAATCATGTGCAAAGTTATGCAATTTCATCATTTTAGAAAATATATTTAACACGGAGAGAATGGAAAAGTATAACCATAGCTTGAACAATTCAAGTTTTTACTTGTACGGAAAAAAAAAAATTGTCGCAATATCTTTAATAGTTCCAAAATAATCGTTATTACAAAACCACTGTGTGTTTCTAACTCGAGATGGAACTATGTACCACTCTTAACAGCCGATAAGAAAAATAAATATAACTGAAACGCTGTACACAAAGCTTGCCAAGCTATAAACATGAAGTTACTGATGCATAACCAGTGAGCCTACTTTCCTCTACATGGGAGCAAATAATTTCTAATGAAATTCTTAAAGCTTAAATGGTAGTTTAATGTAAACTGTTGCTTATTATAGCGGTCGCCTACCTGGCGCGGCAACCTATATTTGAAATAGGACTTTTCTTGGTGAAACTATTAAACGTGCCCCAGTATATTTACATACTAAAATAAAACATACCCCAGAATAGAACGGAATGAAACTTTAATGGTACGTGCATGCCATAAATATTATTTTGGATCCTTACATCATATCTCTTAAAACATACTACGTTGACACATGCGGAATTACGATAACAGCGTGTTTTGAACTTTACTACACACTTTACCGCAGTAAAATGATAGGCCACAGCCAGTGGTGTACACAAGGGAGGAGGGAGGCTACAGCCCCTCCTTGAAAAGTTACCATATAAATAAATACAAATAAATTTTAAAAAATTAACTGAAAGATATTTAGGCCCTACTATAATAAACAACTGCAATAAGTTTTCCTTGAGCGTGCAATTTAAATTAAAATATAATCTGCATTGGGAGTAGCTTCATTCACAATAGCACGACGTGGCGCGAATAGATGTGACGTCACACCGAACCGGCCAATCGTAGTCCATATAGCCCGCGACGAGACTGCTAGCGACAAGTCTCCGCGACGTTGGAGAAAACAGCCAATCAGGAGCAAGAATATAGAAAAGAAGAAAAGTAACTATTGTCATGTTTGTAAGCAAGGGGAAAGAAACGAGAAAACGAACAGTAAAATATGTTTTTTGAAGTTATACTTCTTTTAGCGCGTTGAGGGTAAAAGTTTAGTTTGCAACGGAAGTTGCGCGCGCACAGTGTAACGAAATTCGACAGAGAACGTGGTAGGGGTGTGACCCAAAGCGCATGCGCGTATAGTTGCGCGCGCACGACCGACAGTGAACGTGGTAGGGGTATGACCCAACGCGCATGCGCGTATCGTCTAGCTATATACAAACGCAATGTACATAACATAGCACGTGGTTATATTTAAAACCGACAGAAAATCAGATCATGTAATAAGCAAATTGAAAAAGGTTTTATTTATATACACTGGAGTCTCCATTATCCGTCAGTCTCGGGACCTTCACCGTGACGGTTGAGGGAATAGACGGATAATATAAATCCCCCCCCCCCTTTTTTTTTTTCAGACACGACAGATACTAGCGATAATATTGTATACGATATTTAGCACTATATTTTAAACAAATAGCAATCAATAGAAGTATGTACAGCACAGTATGTATTTGATATTAAATATTGTAGACTTCTGTATATTATGACAGTAAAATAACAAAATTGAATACAGTACTATTATGTATATGTTCAGTACTATAATCGCTAAAAAAGTCTGTCATTTTCCTTTGTTGTAATACTCCACGGGCTTTTGTTGCTGCCGTGTTGCATATGTTACGCAGGAGTAATATATGTGTAGCGTCTGCCTCGTCTTGTTGCTCGTACCATTCAATGCACTTGGAAAACATGTTTACAGCGTCACTGTGGCTAATTATTTTGGGGCAATCCTCGAGTGTATCATCCTCTTCTTCTTCACTTAAACATTCTACCTCCTGTGTTTGACTTAATACAAGTTCCTCATTTAATATTTCAAAGCCTCCGTCAAATCTGTCAATTCCCAGCCATTCACTTACTTCACCTATTGATGTGTTTCTCCACCTGGAATTCCTTGACACAGAAGTAAAATTTCCTCATAATTTCCAGATTAGTTTATGGCCTCATTCTCGTTTACAGTCTCGGGCCACAGTTTGCTCCACCCCTTTTTTTAATGTTTCTTCTGGTATATCTTGCCAGGCTTCAGCGACATTAAAAATTGCGTTTTTAATAGTGCATGACCTCCAAAACTGCTTTACACTTATTAATTCATCCCCAACGCAAACAACTTTTTGAATAAAGCATTTTCGATAACTTCGCTTCATGCTTTCAATAATACCCTGATCCATTGGCTGAATTAGTGGGGTAGTGTTAGCAAGCAAAAAGTGGCACGTAATTTTTCCATCATCACTTTGTAAGTCACGAGAAGGATGAGTTGGTGCATTTTCCATTAATAACATGGCTTCTTCAGACAATCCGATCGATTTTAAATGTGATTTTACATTTGGCACAAACACACTGTGGAACCACTCATTAAATATATCCTGGCTCATCCAGGCACTTTTTTTTTGCATAATATTTGGCAGTTAAGACGTTTAAATTCATATTTTTGAAAGCTCGAGGCTTTTTAAATTTCCCAATGATTAGTAAAGGAAACCTATGTCTACCATTTGCATTTGCACAAACCATAACAGTTATGCGGTCTTTTTGCATTTTAAAACCAGGTGCAGATTTTTCCGATAAGGAGGCTAAGGTTTTCACGGGAGGTGCTTTCCAATTTAGGCCAGTTTCGTCACAGTTGTAAACCTGCTCTCTGACAAAATTTCTATCTTTTATTTCTTTCATTAGTTTTTTCCAATATTCTACAATGACTGTATTATCAGCGCTTAGTTTTTCACCCGATATGTCCAACTGCCTTAGGCCATGTCGACCCTTAAATTTATCCTGCCAACCTATAATAGCCTTAAATGAGGAATCCCCATCAAGCTTCTTGTTCACCTCGATAGCTTTAGTCATTATTATGGGCCCAGAAACTGGTATCCCTTGACTGCGGACTTGAATTAACCAATGATACATTACTGTATCCAGTTGATCCAGTTTTGCTGGCTTCATTGTTTTTCTTAGTTTGACATCTCCGTCTGTCGTTTGCATTTTTGAAACATGACTTTCGATTTTATCTGCATCTTTCTTAATATCATTGACTGTCGTCCGCCCGATTCCATATAGCAAAGCGATACTCGTCGCGCTTTCTCCTTTTATAATTTCAAGTTTTTGAGAAAGTCTCAATACAACACGTTTCCGTTTCTCAGACATCTTTAAACACACTACACTTTGACAACAAACCGAGAACAATGACTTGCTGACTAAGTGACTACCGCTACTGAACTGACTGTAGTTTTTTTTTCCTAACCTACTTTAAAACTATGTGTTATTGGGGCCCGCGGTAGGTACGGGGGATTAGTGCGTCTCAAGGTAGAACCTCATACGCTTAAAGGATAGGGAATTCCATGCAAAGGAGGCGTGCATCTTGGCGAGGAGGGATATTTGGCATCCATGGCCGGACTGTAGGAATGGGAGGGAGGATGAGTGTCTAGGAATTCCGGTAGGGTGGTGAGGAAGACGGAATGATTCTACGAATAACATATGTAGGCTGTACCTAAACAACAAACGTGAGTCATTCGCATTCCGCACCGCACAGAATGTATTTTTACTGGGTATTCATTGTCAAAGTATGTGTTACAGTACAGTATACGTATTGTTGAACTCAATAGTGTGCTTAATTTGATCTAATATGAAACGAGAAAAAAGTTATTTCATTTTTAGTTTATTAAGTTCGTTTTTTGTATCCGAATTTTATTATTTTACTTGTCGTGACAGTTTACTGACGGTTAACAGAAACTCACGGTTAAAAGCGCGACGGTTAACCGAGACTCCACTAGTTTTAATTCAATTATGATATGGGACAAGATCTGAATGAATATAAGCGTGAAATGGTAACATACGTAATAAAGTTTTATTTTAAACACGCCAAAGAAGTATAACTTCTAACGCGCGTACATAAGTACACGCACACATTTTTTTTTTTTTTTTTGCTGCACTTCTTACATTTGTGAACATTGCTTTAAAAACTGGTGGAATATTGTTTACTTTAAAATCAGTTTCGAACTTCTGATTCAAGATGTAGAGACTAGACGGTATTTGTACGATATTTCTAATCGGGAATACTGCAATTAGACTTAAAAATATAAGGCGGATGGAGATAGCTAGCAGTCCTGGCCCTTCAATATACTGTATGTTTTGTGGTACCATACAGCTTCAAGAAAACTGCCAAAACTGTGCTTATTTGCGTGTTGTCAAATATCACCCGGAAAATGGCAGGCAACTTCAATTTATTTTATTTATATTTTTTTTTTTTTCCGTTAGTTGCATCGCGTCGCGTCGCGCTATTGCGAAGAGCACTGCCGGCGATACATTGTCTCGTCGCCTCCTTTCGCTTCATCGCGCCCTCACATCGCGACGCGTGGCTCTATTGTGAAGAGGGCTTTTACGTGAAAGCTTCGTGGGGATTAACACTCAATTTCGCATATGCATACAATAGTCCAGTCAACCAGTGGTTTTACCAAGAAAAAATTCCGGAAGTTTTTTTCTCACCGGTTCTATATGGTTTTTGGGGTGCTGAATCCGAATTTCATGTTTGCGCCCTCGAGGGTGGTGAGCTTCACAAGAAAAACGCAAAAAACCGTAAAAATTTCGTAATTTTTTTAGTTTTTGACTTATAGCTCCAAAATTATGCGTTTAATCGAAAAGACAATTCTATACTAAATTAAAGTAGACAAAATTTCCTACAAAATGCATTTATCAAGTTTAATTTTGTGATGAAGTATCCAGGCGCTAGAGCGCGCTGAAAAAGGGCGATTTTTTGGCCCTTTGGCAAAAACTAGAGAAACGCTCTCTTTCACCCGCGATAACTCGAAAACTATGCGTTTAATCGAAAATGCCACTTCCTTCAAAATTGAAGATGAGCAAATTTTCTATAAAATGCATTTATGGAATTTAAATTTCTCTTAAAGGGGGTCGCGCGATGAAAAGTGGTGAGTTTTTGGTCCTCCTGGCTAAAGCTGAGAAGCGCCCTCGCCCACCTTTCTATCTCTCATTGGCGCTCTACTTTCACTATATCATGCTCATATAAATAGTGGCCGCTGGCGTGGAAGTATGGTAGCATCTTGTGTATGACTTCAAGTTGTAGTTTCCAGTTGCCNGTAAAAGTCCAGGTACATTTACAAAAATATTAGAATCTCAAAGAAGACGGAAAGTGGAAGTAGCTAGAATAAAGCCAAAGAATGTAGGTGGAAAGCCATCTCTAAAACCAAAGAAGCTGTTTTCTGATAAAAAAA
>NQII01009186.1:9026-55465 GCA_002778355.1 Clitarchus hookeri
CCTAGTATAGATATCCTAGACAAAGGTGCAGGTGATGGCTTTGTCTGGATTAAGACAAAACACTGCTGTATAGTAAGCTGTTACTTTACGCCAAATGACAGCACCTGCACCTTTTTCTGCAAAGCAGGAAACTTCAAAGACTGTTTATGATCCTTAAAGGATAAAAAAATTGTAACTGGAGATTTGAATGTCAAAGTGGCGGAATGGGGTATGAATTTTACCGATTCCAGAGGGAAAATCTTTACAGAAATGGTGGCCAGATTTATCTCTCAAAGTCTTAAACGAAGGAACCTCAAACACCTTCAGGCGAGCTGGTTACAGAGAGATCATTATCGATGTGACCCCTCTGCTCAGCAGACATGGCCCAACAGTTATCCAACTGGCACGTATCAGAGCACTTTACAGGTAGTGATCTCCAACACATTAATTTCGAAATATGAAATTACTCAAATAGACAAATGCCCTTTTCGCTAGAACACAAGCAAACTGGACGAGAGAAATTCATCGAAGCCATGAACAAACAACTAATGGGAAATAGCCTGGCTATCACCGACTCCCCAACTCTGGAAGAAGAAGAAGCCAGGGTAGCAAGAGTCATGGACACAATCACACATGCATGTGACGACGCGTCTATGCCAAGGAAAAAAACCCCACACAAAAAAGAAAACCCGTCTACTGGTGGAATTCAGACATTGCATTCCTCAGAGCTAATTGTCTTAAGCAAAGAAGAATAGCACTGAGAGTGCGTAAGAACAGGAGCGACCTAAAAACAGCCAGTGCCGTTTATAAGAATGCCAAGAGACAGTTAAGTCGTGCCATTAAAAAGAGTAAATCCCAAAACTGGACAGATCTATGAAAGGAAGTCAATAACTTCTCTTAGGGCTTTGGCTACCAGATAATAACAAGTAAGTAAGGCGGACAACTCCCTAGTGAAGCAAAAGACAAAGCGACGATGAAAAATATTGTGGACACATCATTCCCCAATGACACACCGAGAAAATGTACAACGCATGGGCAAACTAAAAAGGAGCCCTCCTTATTCACAAGTCTTAAGATTAAAACAGCAGTATGCTCTATGAAAAATGGTAAAGCTCCAGGACCAGAGCGGATCCTGATGGAGGCAATGAAGCTCGCAGCACAAACATGCACACAAGAATTTGCGGACATGTATAATACCCGCCTCAAAGCTGGTATTTTCTGCAAAAGATGGAAAAGACATAGGCTTGTTCTGATTCGTAAACAGAATAAATTGGACGACGTTCCATCGTCCTTCTGGCCTCTGTGTATGCTAGACTTTGTCGGAAAAATATACGAGAAGCTTCTTAAGCTCAGAATACTAGCAGACATTACAGAACATGGAGACCTAGCAAACAAACAACACGGGATCAGGAAGGGACGCTCTACTATTAGTGCTATAAACGAGCGGCGGCCCTTCAAACTGAAATGGGAAACTACNTCGGAAAAATATACGAGAAGCTTCTTAAGCTCAGAATACTAGCAGACATTACAGAACATGGAGACCTAGCAAACAAACAACACGGGATCAGGAAGGGACGCTCTACTATTAGTGCTATAAACGAGCGGCGGCCCTTCAAACTGAAATGGGAAACTACAGATTGAGAAAGATGTGCATCCTAGCCACATTTGATGTTAAAAACGCCTTCAACTCGCTACGACTGACTGATTTAACGAAAGCATTGAGTAAGTTTAAAGTATGAGACTATCTAACAGAAATGCAAAGATTATCTAGACGACAGAGTACTTATGTACACCACTCTAGATGGTTCCACAGAAAAGACAGTGACGAGAGGAGCAGCTCAAGGATCTATTTTTGGCCCAGATTGCTGGAACATGAGCTACAATGACATATTTGAAGGGGACATGCCCGATGAATAATTTCTTGTAGAATACGCTAATGATACAGCAGCAGTTCTCTTGGTTAGAACAATACAAGAAACTCGATATAAAATCAACTTAACCATCAGACGTCTGAAGACTTGGTTAATTGAGCACGGNCTCGATATAAAATCAACTTAACCATCAGACGTCTGAAGACTTGGTTAACTGAGCACAGCTTAGAATAAGCAGAACATAAGACAGAAGTGGTCTTTTTAACCAAGAAAAGAGTCGAAACGCCACCTTATGTATACCTACTACACCGCGATCGAAACCAAGAAAGCAACCAGGTATTTGGGAGTTACCCCAGATCAGAAGTTATATCACGAGCATATACAGCAGCTGACATCAATGAAGGCGAGAAATTTGGTGTCCGGACTTAATCGACTAATGGAAACATAGGTGGACCTACACCAGAAAAAAGAAAAAACTTGATTAATGTTGCCTACTCGATAATGTTGTATGGTGCTGAGATANAGGTGGACCTACACCAGAAAAAAGAAAAAACTTGATTAATGTTGCCTACTCGATAATGTTGTATGGTGCTGAGATATGATCTACGCACTTGAAGGAGAATACAACCGCAAACTGCTAGGCGCGGTGCAGAGAAACTGCGCCATGAGAGTGATAAGTGATGCAGATAAAATTGTTAGTNCAACCGCAAACTGCTAGGCGCGGTGCAGAGAAACTGCGCCATGAGAGTGATAAGTGATGCAGATAAAATTGTTAGTGCAAGACCAAAGCCGGATCTTTAAGAGAGCGGCAGAGGCAAATAAAAACGAAACCTGCGAGCAAGAGAGAAACCATACGACGAACCAACGGCAGATCACCTNAGAGCGGCAGAGGCAAATAAAAACGAAACCTGCGAGCAAGAGAGAAACCATACGACGAACCAACGGCAGATCACCTGGAACCATGGAAACAGAGGGAAGTGGACCAGAAAATTGATAACCAATTTAGACTGCTGGGTAAANGGAACCATGGAAACAGAGGGAAGTGGACCAGAAAATTGATAACCAATTTAGACTGCTGGGTAAATAGAAAACACGCAAGTAGTCAACTACTATCTGACGCAGGTGTTACCCGGCCACAGTTGTTTCAACAAATACATGCATCAAATGGGTAAACTACCAACAGACCAATGCTCTCACTGCACGGAAGTCGAAGACGTTGAGCACACGGTGTTCACCTGCCGCAGATGACTACTAGAACGAAGTCAAGCAGAAGCACAGCTCGGAGAGACCTTCAGTGCTAATAGCCTAGTGACATTAATGCTCAAAAATGAGAAAAAACTGGAGCCATAGTATGCGCTTTTACCCGAAAGCGTACTCAAGGAGAAAAGAAGCGAACAAGATACGTGCACACTGCTNTGGAGCCATAGTATGCGCTTTTACCCGAAAGCGTACTCAAGGAGAAAAGAAGCGAACAAGATACGTGCACACTGCTGATCACTTAGGGTGTACACTTTCAGACTGATGTAATGCTGCAAGGCGATCCCAGTCTGATCCCTCTACACCAGAGGGAGAGAGAGGGCAGGTTTTTAGTGGATAAAAGCCCCACACTACCGTCCATCTTTCTTCATTTTTCCACTGTGTCTTTTGAAGATTTTTTACCCTTCTCTAAAAAAAATCTCACTACTACAATGACTACCACCGCTACTATGATGATGACCACTACTACTGCCACCACTATTGTGACTACCACCACTACTATGACTGCTAGTACTGCAACTGCAATTACTACGATCACACTACGAGGACGACCAATACTACTAAAACTACGACAATCGCCACAACCACCACTCCTACGACAACCACCAATACTGACAGCCACTGACAACTGCTACTACAATCGTTACTGACCAACATTACTATTTTGACCTCCACTATTCCTACGGCCACCTCTTCTACTACTGCTACTGCTACGACGACCATCGGTCATCATAGTAGTTGTGATCGTGGTACTAGTGGTGGTCGCAGTTTCAGTAATGGTCATAGTAGAGGTGGTAGTCATTGTAGTAGCACCACTAACCACCACTACTTTTATGTCCACTATTACATATTACACTACTACTACTTTGACCGCTACTACTACTACTACTATGACCATCATCACTACTATGACAACTAGGAACACTACAACGACCACCTCTTCTACGATTACAGCCACCACTACTACGACAATGACTACTGTACGAGTACTACTACAATCACCACTAATAGGACCACTATTATTAGTCCACCATTACTGCTAAGACTGCCACTACTACTACGACCTTTACTAATATGACTACCACANGGACCACTATTATTAGTCCACCATTACTGCTAAGACTGCCACTACTACTACGACCTTTACTAATATGACTACCACAATCACCATTACCACCACTACGATACCTACCAGTACTACGACTACCACCACCATGGCAACTATCACTACTATAACCACTACTACGTCTGCTACTACGATGAACACCACTACTACGACCACCACCACCATTGCTACAACAGCCGCCGCTACCACTACGACTACTACTGCTGATGATGCATGGTGGCAATAGGTGTCTTGCGCACCCGTTGCCAGCTAACAAATTACAACCAGCCTGCAAGGAAACAGCATTGAGCACAACCAATTTTGCCCACCCCAGCAAGCACCCTTAACTTTTTTTTCTGCAGACCTCATTTTTTCAGTGGAACATTTTCTACTGAATTACTTCTGCCGGTGTGGGGGTTTACCAGTGTGCCAGAAAGGGAAAGTTATGTACTTACTGCCTCCTAATTATCTCACGATGAGTTTTAGTGACTTGAATTAGTAATGAACTCTGCAATGGTGTTCTAGTAACCTGCCCTGCCCTGGCTTGTATTGCTAACTGTGTGTCTGCATTTTGAAGAATGAGAACTGCTTTAACTTGAATAATTTTCATAAGAAGTTATCACACACACTTGTTTCTTTTCTTTTATGATGGTACCTTTACTTAAGTGTCATGCTTCTGCCAAGTGAGTGAACCTAACTGTGATTTCCAATAATTGATTTTGGTATAAATGATGATACAATCTTCCACCTTCAGGCAATTGCTAAAATATCTAATGTTAGTTTTAATTAACCAGAAATGCTAGGCTTGCAGGCCTCTAAATAGAAGGTAGTGTATCCACAAGAGAGCGAGAGNTTAGTTTTAATTAACCAGAAATGCTAGGCTTGCAGGCCTCTAAATAGAAGGTAGTGTATCCACAAGAGAGCGAGAACACAATCGCAAAACAAGCATGTGACATAATGGTAGTTAGCAGTTGTGTCGTGCAAAAACACTCAACTCGCCAAGGGGAAGAGAGTGGGCAGTGTTGAGTTTTGGTTAGCGCTAACAGCCTAGGGAAGGTGGTATGCATTGTTAGATATGCACTGGTTGCAGTACAGTGCTCGCCACGAGAAAGGCAACGTGTTGTAACAAAAAAAAAAATGTTTAACTTAATTTTTATGTGGATTTCTCTCAAATTNTGTTTAACTTAATTTTTGTGGATTTCTCTCAAATTGTCTACTTTAACCTGAATATTTCAAGATTATTCAAACAAGTCATAAAAGAAGTGGTCAATACAGGGATGCAAAGTAATAAAAATAGTACGATACACACTAATTTCAATTCAAAGTCCTCGTTTGAAACTTTATTGCTTTCCAGTTTCATGTATGGAAGTTATGTACAGCATCATTCATTGAAGGGCTGGCATTGCCTTGAGTGTCAATAACTACCATATCAATAACAATTTACTAGCTGCAGAAATGAAATTACATTTAAGAGCTGTAAGTAGTGCATTTTTTCCATAATACTGTTTCTGTGATGTTTCAGGTCCGAGAGCCAAGACATGAGATTGAGCGCTATGGTGGTGAAATATCTGGGATTAAAGCCAGTGTCAAAAGAAGTATTAAAATTAAATAGTGACAACACTTATTACAATGTTATGTTAAAGTATGCATAATAGTTTAATACAATTTGTTGTACATCAATGTCTAAATGCTCATTGCAATACTTAATGATACACCCAAAGAACTTATTACGGTTGTGTAAATGCAACTTTTTGTAAAAGAAAATGAAAAAAAAGTGAGCTCAGCTTTTCTAACTGTTAACATCTTAATAGTGATATAATGTTCTTCACTCTGTACTGCCAAACACACATTGGGATACAATCAATTAAATTCAATTAAAAATATAACTTAAATACAGTACAATCAGTTGTCATACAGGACAACAATACTTCTAAAATATTTCCTTTAAGCACATATAAAAAAATAAGGAAGAAATAAATGCTCTAATAATACCTGTGAAGAACTTTACATACAAATTTATTCTGCCAACATTNAAAAAAATAAGGAAGAAATAAATGCTCTAATAATACCTGTGAAGAACTTTACATACAAATTTATTCTGCCAACATTTCAAGATTATTTTCATGTAGTTCTTTTAGTTGTATTATAATGTACAAATGGATACAGACAGATTTCCATTGTTTCATTATTGTTCCGATATACTGAATATTCGCACAACCCTGCAAGTAAATTTCAAAATGCAACCATAAAACAGCTGGGTGCGGGTACATGCTTGGCTTCCCTTCACCTGTTGCTTTATTTTAGATTCCCAGATGGGTCCTAGGTGCATATTATGTGTGGATAGGTGATTTGACATTTTAGTGAATCTAAAAATGGGCTGCTCTAAAGTAGGGCTGTGCAAATATTCGGTATACCGAAAATAAAAAAAAAACTTATATTTCTACGAATATTTGGGTGTATAAAAAAAAGTTCATTTAGTACACCAGCAAAGAAAATTTGTCTATAAATAATCTTGTTTGTTTTTATTATTTTATAACAAATAATTACATAAAATGGAAATTTTAATGTAGACAAGAACCCCTATTGTAAATACTCCACATCGTACATGTTTTTCAATTGGTTTTAGNAAATGGAAATTTTAATGTAGACAAGAACCCCTATTGTAAATACTCCACATCGTACATGTTTTTCAATTGGTTTTACAACAAATTTTTTATTAAAACTTGCCAAAACGTTGTGAAATTCATTAAACTTTCATTTAGGCTATGCTCTTGTGAAATTTTTTTTAGTTTCACGAAAGTTCATATGTATTGTTTCCTTTCATTTCATGAAAAAGAAGTTGCATTTGCACAACCCCCCTCAAACGGTTGAAAAACATGCAATTTTAGGTGCTGCACGAAGTGTTGAGCTACAAAAATTAAAGGGGTTAAACTTCATGAACAAAATATTGTGGGGGTAAAGCTGTTATTGTAGTCCAGATACAACAGAAGATAACTCACATGCATGCTCATAGTACTTATTCTGCCACATATCTTCAAATTTTAGTGCGCATGCTCAAAACACCATCCAGCTTCTCAGTTTGCTCGTAACACACAAAATTGTAGACCCAAAGTGTTCATATACCAGGGGTTTCATTTTCTCTCATTTGTGAATGGGTACAGAAAGCTGGGTCTTTCTTGGTGATATACTCCATTAAAGTTGCTGTTCAAATTCTTTGGACAGAAATGGTTAAGTATTGATAAATGATAATAATAGTGGCATGGTATTTCTGTATCCATGACCGACATTGTACGGTAAGGTAAAACAATAACATAGTACATAATTAGTCAAATGTACCAAAACCCTGTTACATAACTGCCAACTCCCACACTTTAGGTGTAAAGCTCACGAATTTACGGACAATCTCAAGCCCTCACCCAAATTATATTTCCACTTAATTTTTTAGGTAATACGCAAACTTTTGCTTTCATATATTTTACTGCGCCGAGGAATTGCGACAATACTTGTGATATTGTAGTCTAAATAAGGTAGTTAAAATACTGTTAAACTATTAAAGTAGGCTTTCTTGTAACATGTCAACGTGCACGCAATTGTTTTTTTGCAATAACCATATCAGCAAGTGTGTAAGGCAGACGTAGGCCATGGCTACAGCACATGTGCAGATGTATGGACATACGGAACAATTTGAAGCAACACACAAACGATGTGATTTATCTTGGGACGTCAGATTTTTGTTGTGATTAATTTTAATGAAGGAACAGTAGGGTGTTAAGTTTCAGTTATGTACACCAGAAATCAGGGGCACTAAAAATAAAATCAATTTTTAACTAAAAAAAACAAAACATCACATCATCGCTCATCACGTCCTTTGTCCATTTGGCATCTCTCGTCTATTATGTTGCGCATGCACAGTAGTCGCATCACGATCGAGTTTGTACATTGTTTTGTTCTACTGTTCCATTTCCACTCATGGGCCAGTGGATATATTTTATTATGTTTTCATTGCAATTTATTCTATCTCAGCAAAAATATTTTATTATTTTCATACATTTTTGGGATNTTGTTTTGTTCTACTGTTCCATTTCCACTCATGGGCCAGTGGATATATTTTATTATGTTTTCATTGCAATTTATTCCATCTCGGCAAAAATATTTTATTATTTTCATACATTTTTGGGATTTTTTTTTTTACGGTTCCTGGTAACCTTTACTTTAGATCACAGTTTTCGTTACCTACGTATTCATTGCACCAGAGCTAGACTGTAATTTTTTTTTTAGTGTGGTACCTTCATATTTGTGTATTGTGAATCATGTTTAAATTTCAGTGTAAAGAACTTCATTATAACTAAGATTTGTTGGTTCCTTCAAGTTATTTATAGTGAAGCTTTACTGTATTTAAGAAACAACTAAACGCATCATTCATAGAGAAATTTTTCAAAAGTTCAATTCAAAAAATTGTGTAAAGAAAGCACGAATACTCTGTGCATGTGCGTGTGTATGTACAAACATTTCTCCTACCTTACGTGCCTGCAACTCCTCCCCTATTTATTAAATTTGCTGTTTGATATTATGTCAGCTCAATTATATGAACAAATTTCATTTTTTAATATATATGTGTGTGTGTTTTTTACATTAGTACGTTTAATTCATTCAGGATTAATAATTATGTCATGTTTTGTGGACAGAATGTCTACAGATTATGTTTATTAATAATCTACTGATTTATCTGATACCTGTCAATTTTCACATTTGCATTATTTGCAAATAGTAAAACTAAAAAAAACTGTGGTGGTAACTCTTTATTTTTAATATTCATTCACACAAGTTGCAAGCTACTTGCAGTTTGGTGTAAATGCCAACATGGCACTGAAGGTTATATGTTCATTAATAACATTTAAAAATCAAAGTACCTGTAATATTTAAATAATCTATACTTCTTAAAGTTACCAAGTAGGAACATTAGGGCAAAAAACTGAGATTTGATTTTGCATCCAAAATAGAAAACTACAATTTTTGCAGCTTAATTTTTTTTTAGTATAATTATGCTTTAGCATTGATGATCTGTATGAACTCTGGCTTAAGCGAAGCTCCACCCACAAGGAACCCATCAATGTCTGCCTCCTTGGCAAGTTCTTTACAGTTCGTAGCAGTCACTGAGCCACCATAAACAATTTGGGTTGACTGAGCTACACTTTCAGACACATTCTTGCTCAGCCACTCGCGAAGCTTCCGGTGTACTTCCTGTGCCTGAAACACCACACATCTTTGAATATATATATATATAATGAATACAACATAACTTTTGCTACATAAGTTGATTCACATGTGTGCACTTAAATTTAATTTAATTTTTTTTGTCACTAGCTACATTTGCATTTAAAAGATTTAAAACATTCAGCATTTCCATTAATGCACAAAAAACAATATATTAAAAGGAATCGGTTAATATTTGTATCAACTGCACTGTACAATGTATCCAATAACTTTTAAAATGAAATACACATTTCAAACATTATCACCCTTCACATTGCAAAGAGCCATTTTAGACTGCTGTACCAAAAACAATACTGTTCAGGTTGAGACCAGTTTTAAGTCAGAAATCACAAATTAACTTCCAGCATACATTTTTCCCTTCACCAATGGCGTATATTTTCATCGTCAATATCAAACTGTTTACCAGCTGCACTTTTTCCATGTTCACATGCATAATCCACAACTTTCAACTCCTTATTACAACTTGGTAGCTCCTTTCCCATTATCGCTCATGTTTGTTTACCTGGGAGGCACACACGACACGAGAGAAAGTGACAGGAATTATAGTCACGGCTATAGTAGACGCCTGCAGCCAAGCCATTGCAAAATTCTAAAAATATCTTCACCCACCTGCCACAGCTGTTCACACATGCGCATATCTTGCAACTGAACAACACTTCACGCCGTACAAGTGGTAAAAGGACACAGCAATAAAAAAATTATCAAAATTATCGTAACTTCAGATTTTGTCCATTAAATATGGAGTCAGCTGATTAGAGGTCTGATAAACCAATGCATTACTGTAATTAAGTATTACTCTATTACATACAGTGCAACAATAAACTAAAATAAAACTGACAGATAAATGTAGCAGTTTATGAGGAGTTACAACAGAAAATAGACCTTGCTTGTAACTGTAACAAATTCGTACTTTTATTAAAAATTGATATAACAAATTTTGATATATAAANTTATGAGGAGTTACAACAGAAAATAGACCTTGCTTGTAACTGTAACAAATTCGTACTTTTATTAAAAATTGATATACCAAATTTTGATATATATAAATACTTATTCAAGTAACGTTTACGGGCTAGTTTGTTCACGATTTCAGACGTTTTTATTCCCAAAGGTCACCATAATGTTTGTAGCTGTTAAGCACGTGTATTACTGAGTGGAAAGAATCAGAATTGGTGTATTTAATGAATTGACTCAACACTAATTTTAACATGATGTAATGACGCAGTATTCTTAATTTTCAAGACACGTGTTTCAATTTCGTTCATTTTTCTTAAGCTTTGTAATATTTTTATCGGTTTCAAGTTTAAAGCCATGGTGGCTCATTTCCCGTGGTAGTTTGTTTATCCGGCAGACGTGTGCTATTGTATGTTATCGGGCGGACGTTTGCTATTTACGTTTATCAGGAGTCCGGTTGTCATTTCGTTTCGAACATCGTAGTATTCAGTTTTTTTTAGGGATGGGTCTGTTCGGTTCCTCGGTTACAATTTATACCGGTTCTTGGTTCTACACAGCAATGGCAAAACTCTGTTGTTACAAAAATAACTATGGTATTTACTCATGTATAGCGCGCCCTTTTTTACCAATATAAAGGAAAAAATTTCTGGGATGCGTGCTATACACGGAAAAACAATTAAAGAGTGGTAGTCGGTAACCTATTCCGTGATGTTGGAAGGGAAAGGTCCGTTATCTCTCTCTCTTACATCAACACTCCTCTTCCTTCCCTCTCTGTTTATCACTCAGCCCTCCCCAGTAAACAACACTGCTATAGTCGGTTCACGACTGGAAGAGATTTTCTTGAAGCCCTGCTAAAAATCTACTTTCAAGCCCATTTTGTATCCTTCCACCAAAGGTAAACAAACATTGCCANTACACAGCAATGGCAAAACTCTGTTGTTACAAAAATAACTATGGTATTTACTCATGTATAGCACGCCCTTTTTTTTACCAATATAAAGGAAAAAATTTCTGGGATGCGTGCTATACACGGAAAAACAATTAAGGAGTGGTAGTCGGTAACCTATTCCGTGATGTTGGAAGGGAAAGGTCCGTTATCTCTCGCTCTTACATCAACACTCTTCTTCCTTCCCTCTCTGTTTATCACTCAGCCCTCCCCAGTAAACAACACTGCTAGCCGATCAATACATTCCTCCAAGTCTTCTTTGTTTGGCACATGGGCCGGGAGGAAGAGACTTTTTTTTTTAGAGGTGTCACATTCCAGCAAGGCAAAAAAAAACCAGCGTGTCACTGCATAAAAGATGCAAAAAAAAAGGGTCACCATAAAAGAAGCAAAAAAAAAAAGATAAGAAATCCGGCCGCCCATTACAGCTGTTGACGTTTTAACTAACCTTTGTAGGTTACCTTTATCATACAGCACACCACAATGATTTGGTTTTAGGGCCACGAGTTGTTTAATTTAAAGTATTTTCCAAACATATCACAATCACTACATATTAATGTAAANTTTGGTTTTAGGGCCACGAGTTGTTTAATTTAAAGTATTTTCCAAACATATCACAATCACTACATATTAATGTAAAATAGAATAATTTTTTTCATAATTATTAAACTTCAATAAATTTAATACAAGTTTATCTGTATACATTAAAACTTATCTTCACACTTTGTTGTTGTTCAATTCTTCCATAGGTTAAATAAAACATTTAATGAATTTTACCTGCATTGGTTTAATAAAGTTGCAAGCAAAAGGCAAGTATTCAAAATAGAACCGAATACTGTAACCAATATTTAAATTGTAGAATCGGAACCAGAATCGACATTTTTTGTTATTTGACCCATCCCTAGTTTTTTTGTTAAGCGTCAGCATTATTTAGCTTTTTTCAGAATGCGTCAACAAGTTTTGTTGTACGAGAAGTTCGTTTATGTTGACTGCACAGTCTTAGTTTCGATAACATGCGGAGCAGTGTCGATGTAATTTATTGCTAAACAAGACTGAATCACAACAAAACCAGGCATGTAAGTTGGTACGAAGAGACAGTAATATTTTAAGTCCAGAAGAGACCTGTGTTCGGACGACAGCCGTGTTTTAAATGTTGGGTACGATTAGCCTTCTGCGTTCATATCAAATAAGTGTGCTAAGACTAAGTATGCACACATAAGCCTGTGAGCTTATTATTTAGGGAAGAATTTTAGACATAGAAGAGGAACAACTACAGCCGTGAAGACTTCTACAATTTTGATTTTACGTGTGCTGGTTCGGCTAGATGCTATGTCTATAACGATCACCATTTTCATTTACAGATAAGCCTGAACAATCTCAACAGCGTGCAGCTCTCTTTAATTAAAAATTTTATTCTGCATCACAATTATAATTTTTTCAGTTTGCACAAACTTCACCACGAATACTCTGCATGATAGAGCAATGCTCATTAACATATTTTCCACGTTTATAAAACTGTAAAACTGAGAATCCAATTACTTTTTCCGTAGTTAACGGAGCATACTACCACAAGTCTGAAACAAAAATTTACCTGCTGTGGAGTGGCAGTCTTCCCAGTCCCTATGGCCCAAACAGGCTCATATGCGACCACAACTTTACTCCAGTCTTTAATCTTGTCTGCAATTGCTTTGATCTGCTTAAATACTACAGCCTCAGTCTTGCCTGCCTCACGCTCTTCCAGTTTCTCACCAATGCACGCCACTACAGACAGTCCAGAGTCCAGTGCGTGGACCACCTTCTCCGATANAACATATTTTCCACGTTTATAAAACTGTAAAACTGAGAATCCAATTACTTTTTCCGTAGTTAACGGAGCATACTACCACAAGTCTGAAACAAAAATTTACCTGCTGTGGAGTGGCAGTCTTCCCAGTCCCTATGGCCCAAACAGGCTCATATGCGACCACAACTTTACTCCAGTCTTTAATCTTGTCTGCAATTGCTTTGATCTGCTTAAATACTACAGCCTCAGTCTTGCCTGCCTCGCGCTCTTCCAGTTTCTCACCAATGCACGCCACTACAGACAGTCCAGAGTCCAGTGCGTGGACCACCTTCTCCGATANCGCTCTTCCAGTTTCTCACCAATGCACGCCACTACAGACAGTCCAGAGTCCAGTGCGTGGACCACCTTCTCCGATATCAGCTACAGAGTAAATCACACTTTAAAAACAGACCTTCAAGACACACAATATAATGTTTTTCAATTACATTGGTAACACCATACATAGAATACACATGTAACCCCACCAAAATTCCTGCATAAATAATTCCAAAAATATATATTTTTATCTAACTTTGAATATAATATTATTTACTGTACCTATCAAACAAATTTTTAAGTTCCATCACAGAACAATGCATGCTCCAATCATATGATACGGAAGCATTAACAAAATTGTATAAATATCTTCAGATCTTAATGATGCCACATCATCTGTTCTGTACTCACAGCCAAAACTGTTAACAAAATTACAAACAAACCTATGAAAAATTGTTATAAAGTAAAACGACCACCTAGTAAAATTTTAGCCGGGATAACATATTATCAGGGAAAATATAGAAATCCTCTTCTTTGTATTTCAGTACCAATACACATAATATGTTTTTCAGTGCAAATGCCTTATGATGAATAAATAGGTCTATAATACAATAAAAGGTTTCAACGAGTCTGTGAAATAATCAATTGTGTAATAATTACAGTAAATTCTCAAAACTACAACCTTCCGTGGTTCTTGAGAAAAGAGTTGCTATTTTTAAGGGGCCGTTATTGGAATTTGGATAGATTCTGACCCACCCCCAACCCCCTACATACAAAAATTGCTTTCAAGTTTTATTTGGGCCATTTTAGCATTGGGTTTAGCAGCATAATTACATCTTACATTTGTTAATATGGTCAAATGATTCGCATGAATTTACTCATAAAATCTATGGAAGATCAAATTTGACATATTTTAATTAACTTTGATCCCTNCAAATGATTCGCATGAATTTACTCATAAAATCTATGGAAGATCAAATTTGACATATTTTAATTAACTTTGATCCCTATAAAGTAACATTGTGTCCACATTCAATCGCTTCTAGAGTGAAAATAACACGTTTTAATAAATTATTAATTTGTTTTAATATTTGACGTCTTCCTAGAGAAATTGTACCACAGACAGATTGAGGCATTCAGAAGTCAATACGACTAACTGCATGTTTTTTTTATAAATTCAGGTAATAACATGGTTGGGTTGCATCAGTGAATACTTTTCAGTGGCCAAGACAACTAATTCCACAGTTCANAAATTCAGGTAATAACATGGTTGGGTTGCATCAGTGAATACTTTTCAGTGGCCAAGACAACTAATTCCACAGTTCAATGGTTTGCTGCTAGAATGTGCTGTCTGATCTGGCAACTGAACATTTTACCAGATGTTTCAGTGGCCAACGTGATTAACTCCATGTCTCCATAACAGCTGATGTTTATTGTACAACTGCTTATTGTTATTGTTGAACTGACTTTGTGAACTGACTTTATAGTGATTGTGTGTGATGTTTACTTCCTTTGTGATGTTTACATTCTTATTTCAATCAAGAAATAGTCTAAAATGAGTGAACATTGCAGTGAAAGTGACATTTTTGGAGACAACACGGATTCTGATCCAGACTACATTCCAGGTTCAGATTTAGATCTACATACTAATAATAATCCTTCATTCCGATTAGGTCAAAACCTTAACAGATTAAATAGCGTAGGCTGTAATGAGGTTCAACAACTGAATAATAATGATGTTTTAGTTGAGGAAAGCAGTGACTCATCTCTTTCAGATTTTGAGGTTAGGTCTAGCCCGGAGCCTATTAGAGGCCGTAAACGTAAAAGAAACCCTGATAGTTGGAAGAGGGCACGTCAGAAGAAAAAGAGACTTTCTGGTAAAGAGTATAAAACTAGATCAGGCCATACAGTCGCTGCAAAAATCTTTAGCGATAAAGAGTGTAAGTGTGCAAGAAAATGCAATGAAAAGATATCAACAGATGAAAGGGAAACTCTTTTTAAATCATTTTATAGTTTAACTACTCAGAGTGAGCAAAACATATTTCTCAATGGTTGTATCAAATCAAGAAGTATTAAGAGACGTCAACCTACTAATCAGTCTAAACCTCCAAGAAGTCGCAGTTTTTCGTTTTGTCTCAGAGTCAAGAANTTAAGAGACGTCAACCTACTAATCAGTCTAAACCTCCAAGAAGTCGCAGTTTTTCGTTTTGTCTCAGAGTCAAGAACGATGATGTTCAGGTTTGTAAAACATACTTTAGGCAAACCTTTCAAGTGTCTGATGACCAAATTCATAGTTGTAGCATTAAGAATGACATAAGCTGTATTGTAGATAGACGGGGAAAGACAACCCTTGGAAATAAAGTTGACATATCAGATGTTGTAAATCACATAAAATCAATTCCTGTTTACTTCAGCCACTACACGAGATCACACAACCCTCACAGAAAATATTTTAACCCTGACCTTACAATAAAAAAACTGTACGATTTATATGTCTTGTGGTGTTGTGAAAAACAAAAAACTCAGGTTACAGAAAAAATGTACTACCATGTATTTTCAACTAACATTAATCTGCATTTTAAACCGCCACTTAAAGACACCTGTCAAGTGTGCGACGGTTTACAAAATAGACTTTTAGTGGCAAGCGAAGNCTCAATGGTTGTATCAAATCAAGAAGTATTAAGAGACGTCGACCTACTAATCAGTCTAAACCTCCAAGAAGTCACCGTTTTTTGTTTTGTCTCAGAGTCAAAAACGATGATGTTCAGGTTTGTAAAACATACGTTAGGCAAACCTTTCAAGTGTGTGATGGTCAAATTCATAGTTGCAGCATTAAGAATGACGTAAGCTGTATTGTAGATAGAAGGGGAGAAAGTCAACCCCTGAAAATAAAGTTGACATATCAGATGTTATAAATCACATAAAAATCAATTCCCGTTCACTTCAGTCACTACACGAGATCACACAACCCTCACAGAAAATATTTGAACCCTGACCTCACAATAAAAAAATTGTACGATTTATGTGTCTTGTGGTGTGGTGAAAACCAAAAAACTCCGGTTACAGAAAAAAATGTACTACCATGTATTTTCAACTAACATTAATATACATTTTAAACCGCCACTTAAAGACACCTGTCAAGTGTGCGACGGTTTACAAAATAGACTTTTAGTGGCAAGCGAAGATGAAAGGAAAGTAATAGAAACTGAGAAGGAGCTGCATCTAAGAAAGGCGGAAAAGGCCAGAGAAAGTTTAAAAGAGGACCAGGGTAGATGCTCTGACGATTACTACGTGTTAACGTTCGACCTCCAGAAGGCTTTGCCTTTCCCAAAACTCTCAACCTCTGTAGCGTACTACAAATGAAACTTGTATGTTTATGATTTAGGGGTTCACGTTTGTAACAACAAAAAAGCATACATGTACGTATGGCTGGAAACCGAAGGTTCGAGGGGTTCGCAGGAAATTAGCTCTTGTATTATAAAACACCTGACTGGTCATGTCAATAATGCCAAACATATTGTCATGTACTCTGACTCATGAGGTGGCCAAAACAGTAACATAAAAATTGTTCTATTTCTTATGAAATACCTGCAAACTCAAACTCAGAGTGGAAGCACTGAAACTATTGACTTAAAGTTCCTTGTGCCTGGACACAGTTACCTTCCGAACGAGAAAAGAGCAAAAACTAGTTCCAATATCTTTTCTCCAAGAGATTGGTACAATATTTTTCTTGATTGCAGGAAAAGAAATTAGTATTTCTTCACAGAAATGAAGCATGAAGATTTCTATTCAACGGAAACTCTAGAAAAAATCTATCACCAACAGGAAAAAAAAATGTTGATGGTGAACCAGTTAACTGGTTGAAAATGAGATGGATCAGGATTGAGAAGGCAGAACCATTTGCTATCAAATATAAAATTAATTTCTTACCAGAGATGCCATTTCGAAAAAGAAAAAGGAAAACGGACGGCCTTTAGAAAGCCTTGCTAATGTTCCACAAGATCTTCTTTATCCCACATCGCTAATGTTCCACAAGATCTTCTTTATCCCACATCAAGACCGATCACCATGGCAAAAAAGAAGGATATGATGGACATCTTGAAGAAAGAGTTTTTATGCCGAAAGAAACCCAGCATCATAGTTTTGGATACTTTCAAATTGGCAATTTTATTGCTGTTTTGAGAATATGGGACTCATTGCAGAATGTTGTGAATAAATGTAATTTCTCCACACTGTGCATTATTTTGCAGTTGGCTAAAATTTCTAGGTCCTATATATTAAATCATATTAAATAATTTGTTAATTNCATGTGCTCTTTAAAAAGATATACATAATTTGAGAAATGTAATTTTATTCATAATACCTTAAATGCAGCATTTTTTAAAACAATGATTATTTCCTTGCAAAAAATACCTAACTCTCAGAGAAATATATAGCCACATTTTCAAAACAAAATCACTAATTGCCTTTATTGACAGACAACATTGAAAACAATTTCACATTTTCTCACTTAAGATTTTGTATTCTGTCCGACACCGAACAACGGTCACAATGCACTGGCAAGGGCATATTGTTTCATGAAGAGACTAATCTAAACAATTTATACAAAATTATAAAATCACTAAAAGTGCCTTGTACGAACAGAAAAAAATATTAGAGAAATCTATCTTCTTAACTATAACTTTCAACTACAGATTTTTTTATTAGGCCTGCTTACAAAACTTTTATTTGTTCAAAACGCATATCCTTTTACAGCAAATATTTACAGAGAATATGTATGATAAAAATACAGTTAGCTAGAAGAATACAAAATAAAAATACATGATAATTCAATTTACAAATATATTCTACATAAGGAAATGCATATAAAAACATTTTTGACAGCCGTGCCGCTATGTAAAAATAAATAATTGTTGGATAAAACGTGACAATGCTACGAATGTAAACAAACTCAGCGAGCTAGTTGGCGTGAATTCTATAGATAACGTGGTGCTTGGTAGATGTGAACACTACAACGGCGGGGTTTCCTAGTGAGTAAAAATACTTTTGATGACTCAAAGTGATGCATCATCACTTGCGCTCATGTTATTTATGGCCGTAAACACACGTTATGGAAAGTAAAACATGTTTTTGATTATGGTGATAAATCGAAGAAATCTACTGGCCAACTCTGCATACATTCATATTTGAATTTGCAAAAACACATCAAATATGTTGTAAGAAGCAACTATGTAACATAAAACTTTAATTCGCAAAATTCTCAAAAATTGCCATTTTTTTTAATATTAAAATTCACGTTATAGTGTTTGCTAAATTTTCATCTTAACTAGTGCACTAATTTACGTTCAGATGTGCTGANTTGCGCTCATGTTATTTATGGCCGTAAACACACGTTATGGAAAGTAAAACATGTTTTTGTTTATGGTGATAAATCGAAGAAATCTACTGGCCAACTCTGCATACATTCATATTTGAATTTGCAAAAACACATCAAATATGTTGTAAGAAGCAACTATGTAACATAAAACTTTAATTCGCAAAATTCTCAAAAATTGCCATTTTTTAATATATTAAAATTCACGTTATAGTGTTTGCTAAATTTTCATCTTAACTAGTGCACTAATTTACGTTCAGATGTGCTGACAAATATTCTCTAGCCACGTGTATTCTATGGTCGTCAAGGCTTTGTAATAATTCCCGCTACCTTCAGACGGCGGCAGACGTTCAGTAAACAATACGACGCGTATTCCTAACCTCAATCACAAAACGTAATATAAACATTCACTGAGTGTATTAATTTTTTTGCCATGTGTAGTTAGCAAAGCAACAAAACAGATCATTTTGAAAAACTCATTCCGTGAATATTGGTTTAGTTGCAAGTAAAGGTCGGCGTAAATTTTCAAAATAGCTTTATTTGAAGTAAAACGGGAAAAATTGCTTTATACAAACTAAAATACCAACATTTGCANACGTATTCCTAACCTCAATCACAAAACGTAATATAAACATTCACTGAGTGTATTAATTTTTTTGCCATGTGTAGTTAGCAAAGCAACAAAACAGATCATTTTGAAAAACTCATTCCGTGAATATTGGTTTAGTTGCAAGTAAAGGTCGGTGTAAATTTTCAAAATAGCTTTATTTGAAGTAAAACGGGAAAAATTGCTTTATACAAACTAAAATACCAACATTTGCATAATTTTTTTTTCGCAAATGCTATTTTTTCAGGTCTCTACTCAATACTTGTTCCAAAAATACTGTTTTNCATCATTTTTTTTCGCAAATGCTATTTTTTCAGGTCTCTACTCAATACTTGTTCCAAAAATACTGTTTTTATATCTCCAGGAGTGGTGTGGAGTGGAGAGTTTTGGGTGGCTCTTAACAAGGGTCTTTGAGAACTGACGAGTGTGAAGCGAGGTGATTATGGAGCCGCTGCAGAATGCAAGGGCGAGGAAACTGGGGATTCCAGAAAAACTTGCAGACCAGCAGCATCGTCTGGCATGATTCCCACGTGCAAAAATCAAAGAGCGACCCTACTGGGAACAGAACCCAGTTCACCTAGGTGGTGGGAGGCGAGCAATCTGACCACTACACCACCATGGCCCCAATACCTCTAGGACATCTTAATGTAAGCCATAGGAGAAAAAGGGCTTGAAAAGCATATATTTTGAAACCAACTTTTTATGTTACTGAATACATGAAAGAATACCACTGTTAAAATGATTTACAAATTATGTCATTAGCATGTAACCTTCAAGCCAAGCAAAATAGAATAGTAATTTGAAACTTTGTGGCAATAATAATTTTTTTATTTTATATATTTTAGATTTTCAAATTTTTTAATCAAGTTGTTTGACAACAGCAATGATCATAAGGTGATTTAGCATAGTTTTCTTTCCTTGGTAAACTAGGGACACATAGTTGCCTGTGTTGCGAGGGTTCCATAGTCACAGTAACGTGTTGGTGCTATTTTGAGAAATAACTACAACACACAACGCCTTGATTGGGCAGTTTTCGGTGGTGTAATGAAGATTTCAGAAGATATTTAGGGTGGGCACCACCTTCGCCGTGCAATAGAAGTTCACCAAAGCTTAATGAGTGCAGAAAATGTGCAAGTCATGATTTTAACTCCCACCAGCAGAGCTAGTGACCTGTCCTTCTTTTATATAGTATTTCGGCCAATACCTGCAAACTACTAAATTACTTTCCACTGGTGTAATGGNAAGAATAGTAATTTGAAACTTTGTAGCAATAATAATTTGTTTATTTTATATATTTTAGATTTTCAAAATTTTTTTCAATCAAGTTGTTTGACAACAGCAATGATCATAAGGTGATTTAGCATAGTTTTCTTTCCTTGGTAAAGTAGGGACACATAGTTAGCTGGTGCAATTTAATAAGAATGAATAGGTTTGCACTGTGCCAATGTGATGACAACCATGGCTGTGTTGCGAGGGTTCCATACTAACAGTAATGTGTTGGTGCTATTTTGAGAAATAACTGCAACACACAACGCCTTGATTGGGCAGTTTTCGGTGGTGTAATGAAGATTTCAGAAGATATTTAGGGTGGGCGCCACCTTCGCCGTGCAATAGAAGTTCACCAAAGCTTAATGAGTGCAGAAAATGTGCAAGTCAGGATTTTAACTCCCACCAGCAGAGCTAGTGAGTGACCTGTCCTTCTTTTATATAGTATTTCGGCCAATACCTGCAAACTACTAAATTACTTTCCACTGGTGTAATGGGTCATTCAGGGCGCCAGGAAAGAATGAAATATTTCTCTCTCGTCTTCACAAATGTCATTGCAATGCAAATGTTACTGATAGAACATTAATTAATACTGATATTCTTTCGTTGTACTAGTTGGTTCTTTGTGAAGTTTTTTGTACTGCTGCTGCTGTAATATAAATTTCTGGCACCTTAAATGTATTAAGTTTCGCTAGTGTTCAACAGATGCCATTTGGCACATCCGTAAAATTACAGAAACTACACCAAAATACAATTAAAGAATACTGCTTGTATATAACGTGCAATGCAGAAAATTAAAAAAAATTTGTGCCATAACCCACACAATGTAAAGGAAGTTTAACATTCAGAATAATCTCAAAATCTTTCACATGCATTCACTTTGGAATCTTGATGCCATATANAATGCAAATGTTACTGATAGAACATTAATTAATACTGATATTCTTTCATTGTAGTAGTTTGTTTTTTGTACTGCTGCTGCTGTAATACAACTGTAAAACACAGTGAAACTGTATTTCCAGCTTGTTTAATTATTTAATTTTTGGCACCTTAAATATATTAAGTTTCGCTAGTGTTCAACGGATGCCATTTGGCACATCCGTAAAATTACAAAAACTACACTAAAATAAAATTAATTAAAAAAAAAAAAAAATTTGAGGCATAACCCACACAATGTAAAGGAAGTTTAACATTCAGAATAATCTCAAAATCTTTCACATGCATTCACTTTGGAATCTTGATGCCATAAAATTTCTGAGCATAATGTTTATAGTCAATTGTTCTATAAAACAGTGGTTTGAATTTTTTTTTAAATTTATTAACATGTTTTTCTTGTACTATTTGAATATTTTGTCAATGCCTCATATTATAATGATTAAATACTCCACAATTGTTTTTATATTTTTATGCATATGCACTTGTCTGATTGCAACTAAATACTTCATACATGTTTAATTAAAAAAACAGCACTAGTGATTATGTGCTCTCTTATGGAATACNAAATTTCTGAGCATAATGTTTATAGTCAATTGTTCTATAAAACAGTGGTTTGAATTTTTTTTTAAATTTATTAACATGTTTTTCTTGTACTATTTGAATATTTTGTCAATGCCTCATATTATAATGATTAAATACTCCACAATTGTTTCTATATTTTTATGCATATGCACTTGCCTGATTGCAACTAAATACTTCATACATGTTTAATTAAAAAAACAGCACTAGTGATTATGTGCTCTCTTATGGAATACCTGAGGATGCAACATAATACACAGCAGAACAAATTTCTCTTTTATCATGCAAAATATATATGTTTAACAGACCATTTCAGATACCAGATACAACTAGTCAGCTATCCAACATCTCGTTGAAGGCTTTTGCCAAATTTATAACAAATGAACTGCAATTTTTTAAGACTAACAAATGCAGTTTACTTAGCTAAACATAATCTTCCATTGAAGTCATAACTACTTTGGGTACCAAATTGCATTTTTTGTCATTACTAAATGTTTAAAGACTGTGTGTAGGAACTGCCCTAACTATTACGAATGACTTTATGAAAGCTGCTTGTAAGCAGTCAAGAAAACAACTGGGGCAGGAGGGTGGTAAAGGTGGGAGGGAGTGATACAGTCTGAAGGCTTCATAGCCATTGTGCTTGCTGAAACATGCAACTGAACTGCTATGTTCAAAACATTCATACTAACCTGTAAATGCTCCTTTAGGAACTTTGTAAGCATTCTGGGCTGATGCTGCTACAGAACTTGGAAGATTATTCTTGACATACTCCAAATATATGGCTGGAACTCCAACTACAACTTCTGTAACAAGACAAATTAAATCCCTTGAGTGAAGACAGTTATCTGACACATCTGAAAGCATCAGAATTCAAATTTATTTTATTTCTTTTAAAAGTTTTGTATTTTTCTTATTTGCCTTATGCTGTTTATGTGCGAGATAGATCATTCTTGCAGTGAAATCCCTTCATGAACAAAGTTTGATTTGATGACATCAAATTTATACAAAATATGTCTAAAATATAAATTATATATATAAATATTTTTTTTCTAATTAAAATAGTTTTGTTTTGGACATTTATATTATAAAGTATACATATTATTGTTTTGTTAAGAAGGAAATAGTTTGTGATATCAGTTATTTAGAAATTCAGATGAACAGAGCAAATTTTATTATGTTTTAATGTGACATGATAGTTTCTGTTTGTAAGCTGAAAGGCAGTTGAGAGCGACGGACCTTTTGAATTGAGAGAGAAAGAGAAAACATTCCTAGCAGCTATGGCAAGCGGACGTTAGTGGATCGCGCTCTCACATTTTACGAAGTTGTAAGTATTGATTGTGTGTAAAAATGCAAAATTAGAGACAATTTAAGATGCGTAACAAACTGACTACGCAGGCAAAGCTAATCAAAAGGCCCAAAGCTGCTTTTAAATCCTAAATAATTAAAGTTTCAGACCCACAAAAGTTTGCTTTCCCAACCCGCCGGTAATATTTTTTTTGTGTATTAAAAGACTGGATTTGCCATTTCATAAATCAAAAATTTGAACAGTACGTTAATCATACAAAGTTTTGAGAAGTTTTGTTTAATTTATGCAGAAGAAACTTTTTTTTTTGTACCTATTGTCCAGACCCTGTAAAGAAACATGTAATTCATTTTGGACTAGCAGACATTTTGATAATGGAACATTTTTCTTTCAGACTACTGTTCATTTAAAATAACAAAATATATCTTAACTTATTTTGAAAACAGTTAAATAATATTTTTTTCTCTCTCGACCCACGGATATTCAAGCAGAAATAATTAAACAAGTACATTTTAATATACCAATATTTAAACAGATAATGTAAATCAAGTAAAATAATGAATTTTGAAATGCAATCTTTGATCAATTTTGAGTTTGAGAGCTGCAACAATTTCAGTAAATGAACACTTTCTTAATAAAATGGGTGTTTTGGTTATTTTGATGGTAAAAGCCAATGCTGAAATTATGTTTAGTGTAACAAAAGGGTTTTGTGTGCCAGTGCATCGCTAAANACATTGCTAAATGCAATCTGTATGTGTGCTAGGGAGCATTTCACCTTTTTTATTAGTGAACCTGCACACATCAGCCACCAGCAGATCAAATTGATTAAGGCAACATAGACACACACCATCACTCAAACACTTAATTATATATTTCACAAAACTTCAAACACGTTCAGTACAAAAACAAAACAGCTAAGACATCTCGCATATAATAACAAATAAAAGAATGACAAACAGTTGTTTTGCCGAACACTGACCCTGAAAATGTGCAATATATAGTAGGATTATTAAGTTATTTTGAACACTGGTTGATTCAAACCTGTTCCTGTACTAAAACTACATCCACAGTGTCGCTGAGATTCCATTTAGAATTCCCAGACTTCGGTCTGTTTTTAGGCAGAATATCACAATTTTCCCCGACCTATTTTCAGGACTGAAACCTTCCAATACCATACTGTTCCACTGGTGACAAAACAAATATGCTATTAGTGAAGTTGAATTAAATTGCACAGCAACAGATCAAGCAAGCAGTGCCAACATTTTATTCAGCCAATCAATTTTTCTTGTGATACATGCTGTTGACTTCACACGAGCGCCCATTACAAACACACAAATACTTTATTCGGTACACATAGGCCCTAAGTCGCTTGGCAAAAATGTATTACTGCCAGTTTATGAAGTTAAAATTTTAAAATGCATATGCTCACAATTACATTATCCTGCATCCACACAACTAACAATTTTTGCAGAGTAGCAATTATTTACATCTTCCCTGACCCAGGTGAAAATTCCCCGACTTCTCCCCGTCATATGAAATTCCCTGTTTTCCCTTTTTTCCTTGTGGGTGGACATTCTGTACATACTAGGGTTGAATTCCAGCTGATTGATTGTTTAAAACTACCAATTAAAAATGAACTCCAGAATTAATTTTTCAGAAAAATTGTATCTGCCACGTTTCCCCAGTCCACACAGTGCTTGGTGTACCTGAGGAGACAGGACACCTTACCTTCCAAAATGCCATACAGAGGTCAGTCAACTTGCTGGTGGACTGTGGCCTAGCAGCAGGCACTCAATTACATGTTCAACATGCTTTGTGATTTTCCATTGCAATTACATGTCTATTCATGGTTTCTTCAAACTTTTCGAATCAAACCTTTGAAAAATCTCCCTATGTATAACATCTTTAGTTATTTCCTAAATATGCCGTGTATCATAACCTCTGTTAACATAAAAGTAGCTTATTTTTCGTTAAATTTAAGTTTTACCCATATTTTAATTAAAAATTATATTTAATTTATAATAAATATGAATAAAAGACGTGAGAAAACTTCTTGTGTTGGTAGTGCCTAGTAAGAAATAATTCTCATGCAAAATATTATTACAACTGAGTGCGCACAAATTCGGTGTGTTGCCCTTTGGTGTAATTTTACAGACTTAGTTAAGCTTAGTTTGCATGAAGCGGAGGAATATTCTGGAAGTAGAACTTGAGCAGAGCTTCAGAAAAGTGTGAAGTAACCGTGAATGGATTATGACATTTAAGTATTTAAAATATTAATATTGACAATCATTGTATTTTTTTTTTTTTCCTTTTGTTGGTGCTGGGATACTGGACAGAACCAGTCAATCCCCAGGGTCTATGCTTAAGTTTAGACAATTTTGCAAGTGGAGCTGGGCAGTGACAACACGCTGAATTGCTGGCCACCCAGGAAGTTTGGGTACAGGTGATCACCCATAGCTATGAGCACACGGTCGGGGGCACGTGCTGCTTGCTGATTGGTTAACAGATCTAATCATGCAATGGCCACAAGAAGCGTGGTAGTTAGGGGAACCACACACAGCGAAGAGGGAGAAAGGATGCCTAGCAGTTTGTATGGTCGAGACAGCATGCATATTACTATAGGCTATTCACGGTAAAATAAGCACTTTTGAAAGTCCTCTCATTTTGAATGATAGTCAGTAAATACGTTTTATTTTAGCCCCACATGTAAACTTCTGAGTGTTGTGGAATATACGCCTTACGTGGCATTATTTACTTTAGAAGGTGGTTAAAGCATAAAAAATAGCTGAAAGGAAAAAGTAACCAGGGCCTCAAAAGTGCTCACTTTACCTTAAACCGCCTATAAGCAGAAATGTAAGCACGTTTGAATGCAGATGGTTGCAGAAATGCAGATACCTGGAAATAGTGGAGGTTAGTTTTGGGGTTCCATTGCGTATTGTGCGGGCAGTGTGGTGTGGAGTGTTTTAGTCATCCAGCCTGCAGCACAATAACATGGTGGTGTAATGGCGAGAGCAGAGGTGCTCGCATACATCATGCAAGTAAATACCAAACCTAATTTATTTTTAAGTAATCATGGTGCAAGAATGTGGAAACCCTACCTAAGTTAATTCAAATTCTTTTTTCCTTGGTCTCCTTCCCTTCAGTATGTGTAACACTTGATCTTATGACTTATAGCCATTGTGCTTGTGGCTGCAACTATGGTGCCTTCCCCGGACACCAGTGCTGCACCCTGGCCGGACGAGGCCCCCAACCGACTCCAGACCCACAAGACGGAAGAGGGAGGGGGGGGCGAGGTATCCCGCCTGAAACCGCAACGGTGGTGTGTTAAATTTTTAACCAGTTTGCCTAAAACGCTGCTGGGTCCGCCACCGCTGACCCCAAAGGGGCTAGGCTCGAGATGACCGAGCGAGTATGCTCTACCGACTGTTACACTCGGGTGTAGTGCCGCGATAGCTAAGTCGTTCCGTTTAAGAACAGAGCCGCGCCTCCAAGAAGAAGGCCCCAAGGTGCCACTCGCCTGGAAACAGGCAAGCAACCAGTGTGGCAGTGGCAACGCCATAGAACCCTTGCAACAACCTGGTTTTTATACTGA
Source organism: Clitarchus hookeri (assembly GCA_002778355.1). Taxonomy (NCBI): domain Eukaryota; kingdom Metazoa; phylum Arthropoda; class Insecta; order Phasmatodea; family Phasmatidae; genus Clitarchus; species Clitarchus hookeri. The sequence goes on from NQII01009186.1 coordinate 36,165, forward strand.
AAATTCAAACTGAAAGACTACAATCTCAATGCATTATAAAATAAACCAGAAAAACACCCGTTACTACTTTACTTACCAACATCGGCGGATATTGGACCGGCCTTCAAGAAATCAATTATTCCGTCGATTTCCTTCTTCACTCCGTTCATCTTCCAATTCCCACCGACCCAAAACTTCCTTCCCATTCTGTACACAGCGGTTAAACTATTTCTCAAAAAGAAATAAATGCACTACGTTTGTGCAGATAGTCCGAACCGAACCACGACCCTACTCCCAACTATCCGTGACCTTCTGAAGGACAAATGTTCACGTGCAAGAAATCGTCAGATTTATGCCACTCCTCTAGATTCTATGCCGTTGCCTCAGAGTACTGAGCAACACAAAGAGATTGTAATAAAAATATTCTATTAAAAATCAACAAGCCGCCATGTTGGTAGAGATCAACTCATTTCTATGAATTTCCGCACCACGTTAGTAAACAAATAAGACGGTCTTCGTGAAGGCGAAATGCTCAAGTAATAGCTTATATTTTACCACTAACGGCTTGGTCACGTAAGAGCTTAAGGCATGATTAAGATTTATATACTCAGGTTTGGAAACCAATTACTTTTAGTTAGGCGACTGAGAATTTTCACCGCCAATTAAGAGCTAGTGTCGCATATGTACTATTTTCACTATTCAACACATTAACACACAATTTAAATTGCAATGATCGACATTAGAAAACACATTAACTTAATACCCCGAGAAGATAAATAACTTTTATTATTCACTATGATTAAGATTTTAATCCGAAGTGACCTCTTTGGAACACTGCGTACATTATTACAGTAATTTTCCATATGTCAGACACTCCCAAACGAAAACTCGCTCGAATTAACATGAAACATGGCAACTAGACATTAAAAAAAAAAAAAAAAAAAAATTAGAATTTTTATCACTACGACATAAAGTCTGCGTGATATTATATGCGAATAAAAAAAAACACATTCAAATAATACATAAGTATTGCAAATACATAAGAACCATGATTATAAAAGAACAAAGTAGAATCAAAGTCAGGTAAAACAAATGAAAACCTCCACATGAGTCAGAAACAAAAGGTAAAACAAATGCAAAACTTCAGAGCATGCTGAAACAAAATTCAGGTAAAACAAATGAAAACCTCCTCCGGAGGCAGAAGCAAAAGTCAGATAAAAACCAATCAAAACCTCCGCAGGAGGCAGGAAAAGTCAGGTAAACACAAATGAAAACCTCCATTGGAGACATAGACAAAAGTCAAGAAAAACCGATAAAGTCAAAAGGAGGCAAAAGGACAGTCACAAAAACAACTATCATAACATAATCAACTAAACAAGAAGAACAACACAAAAACAAGACGTGAAACAAGGCATCCATGTGTAATCTCGTGACCACTTGCACCTCCGTAGTCACTCCAACCACCTAGCAGACACCAGGTTGAAGCGAGCCGGCCACCAGCACGATAGAATGTGTCGAAGAGAATGGGACTCAACCGCCTCGTCATTTACTACGTGGCTCTAGTGACCATCTTGCTTTATTTACCTCAAGATGTAACTTTTGAAGGCAAATAAGAAGCGGTGCAACGCTGTGTCCACAGAATACCATAGCCATAAGAAGCACCACCCATTGGAGGGACCGTCGGGGAAACTCGTGCGGTGTCGCCCAACGCTACAGTCAGGGGTGTTTTTTATTGTATTAAGAGCAATCGAGCGTGGCAAACCACACCTTTTAGCCCAGGTGGACTCGTCCATCCCTTTAGAAGACAGCTGTCTGACAACACTGTAGCCAGTGAAATACAAACACATCACCGCAAGTGAAATACAGACACTTTTCACAAGAAAGTGTAATAGTGTATTTAATGTTTAGTCATAATCTTTAAGGCCATTATCACTTCATTGCAATAATTACTTAATTAACAGGAACATTTGTTTTCTTACTTTGCTGTACCGAGAGGAGAACCACCCGCACTCTTACCACAGCTTAACGCTACTGCATATTTGCATTACACCATGCTCATTTTCAAGCTAGGGTCACCGGTAGGCCGTAAGTGCTGGGTCCGTTTTCTTTCATTATTCTCACTGGTAATCAAGCACCGCGAGTAAAAAGCTTTACAAAGTTCAATGTGTGTTGATTTATTGTGTTCCTGGACACATAGGGTGCTACACCACCTGTTCCACGACCCACAATTTTCTAGCATTTTTCAGGCGTACGAGATGGCCTAAAATCTTGTCAGTAAGTACGTAACGACATCATCTGCAAACTGATGGAGGACTCCAGGGCTCCCTGGGCTGTCGACCGAACGACCCACATCACTAACTCTCCACTGGGTTATGGCTCCGGGCAATTCTACACTCAACCAGCCCTGGGTCTTGTTGACTACATCAGACGTAACGACCAATGGCCTATGCACCCAACGGCTGTGGCTTTGGGGTAAACACCATTTTAGATAGCCTACTAATTTATTACAAGAGTTACCACTTGTAATACATAAAGTAGGACGACCTCTTGAGTCACATAGTACCTGTTGGAAAGAAAGTGCAACTTCCGTTCTTGTCAACCTGCACTATGCACTCTTGGTCTGATGATGTTGGTTTGGACCGGTGCAGCTGATGGGACCGCGGTGGTCAGTGTGGACACAAGGAGCTTATGGACACATGGTTCACATCAACTTCCTGACAGACCACATCACTGCTAAGCATTCACGCTCGTTGATGTATCTCCGCTCAGTAGATCCGAACTTGGCACTGGCATAATCAATGACAGGTCATTCACCATTGTCGCTGCATTGGTACAGCACTGCACCTAGTCCCTCTTGGCTGCATCAGCCTACAGGTAGAGGTACTTTGTGGGGTCGTAACTTGCCAAGGTTGGGCACAATTGGAAACATGACTTAAATTTGCTGGAACGTATTATCGGCGGTGTTGTCGCACTGAAATCGCCTCTGTATTGACAGTATACAATGAGTTGAGAAGGGAGTGGGGTGATGATAGCGAAGTCCAGGATGTACTATTGGAGCTACTTTATGAGTCAAAAGAACTTTTGAAGATGCTTGCATGTTCGCAGTGGTTGGTATTCGTCAATCAGCCGCAGGTGTTCCGGGCTAAACTTGTTGCCTTCTGCATCGACACGAGTCAAAACATCGATATCAGTCTTCCCACTGCGAAATTTTGCTGTTGAGCAGGTGGGAGTGTTGATGGGATAATCTCTCGAGCATGATTGACAAGTGGCGCAGGTGATCCTCCAAATTCTCTGACTATACCACCATATCATTAAGGTAGGTAATCATGAATTCGCCGATGAGGTCATCCAGCACCTGTACCATTATGGCCTGGAAAGTAGCAGGCGCGCACTTCGGTCCAAATGACATGGCACAGAATTGGAAGCACCTGATGCCAAGGAACATGAAATCGGTCTTGCCATGGTATTCATGCTTGCGGTACTTGCCAACACCCAATCTTGAGATCGAGGGATGACATGACCTAGGCTTACCCCAGCGACCTGAAGGAATCACTAACAGTGATGAATGGTGGTAATGTGCTACATGTAACTTGATTCACTGGTCGAAAATCCATGCCGAATCTACATGTGCCGTCTTTCTTGGGTGCTAGTGATATTGCAGAATTAAAAGCTATTTGTTGGCTCAACGACACAGCCACCTAACATTGTGGATATCTACTGTTTTATATTGGCCTGGTGCTGTAAATAGCTGCAAGGTGGGGGTGTATATGGGTTGCTCTTGCTCTAATGGTATTGCATATTCAGCTGATGTGATGCAGTGAAGTGAGTTATGTACAGCAAACACGCCCTGTCTTTCATTGAGGAGCTGCTGAAAAGCATCCTGGTGTTCTGGCAGAACATCATCGAAATTGACCGGCAAAACAGTTAGTACTGCTTCAGCTGGCGGTTGGTCAAGATTGTATGTAAACAGTGCGTCGTTCCTTGAGACAAAAATAGCTACGAACTACTGGTTTCACGATAGTTATTCTGTTTTGAAAGCCATAGTACACCAAGGATGGCACTCACCTAGTACATATTGCGGTAGTGATGGTTTCAAGGTCACGGATACGGACTTTCTCTTGCTATAGTGCAGTACTTCTATGCTGGTTTGTTGCCAAGCAAACATTGTGAGCACATGGAGTAATGACGGTTGAATTCACAAAACTAGGCTGCACGAAATTATGTGAGGCAGCGGTGTCGAGTGCATGGAAATGATAATCGCTGATGAATACCAAATTATGAATAAATTGAGTGGCTATTTCTGATCTAATTGATTAGGACTTGTGGTGTCAGGTTGATTGCACTGCTCGAAACTGGGGTATCGGGAACGTCTGACCCCCTTACAGTTTCCTGAAATATTGCCTGTATTATTATGTTTTGTTACTGTGGACTGTTAGGCCATTTACTATGTCAATGATATTCCTGGCCTTCACAGTAAATACATGAATGGAGGTGGTTTGCTTCTGCCCAACCTCACATTCTTTACTCGCCAACTGTCACTTGCGCCGTTTGCTTGGACCTTAGTTCGTGGCTGTAGTGGTTATTTGCATGGTCATTTTGTCACTTTGTTAACCAAAATAATTAATTTTGAATTTATTTTGCAATTTGTTCTGATGTTGCTCGTTGCACCATCGGGAAGCACCAGAGTCTTTTTGCTTCACAAAAGGAAGTTTTGTGATTTGCTACAGAATGAAGGAAAAGTTGTTGAGAACATAGAATACATTATCAATCACTTCAAGCCAGGTCATCTTAAGGTTTTGCTGTCAGAACTCATGTTTTTGGAAATTGTGATCACTACCCTGTCAACAGCGAGTTCTTTCTCTGGTCTTAAAAGACTTACGAAATACTTGCATTCAAACGACGTGACAGTTGAGATTAAATTCTGTGAACCTTCTATACAGCCATAAGGGGGCTGCTGCAACATTAGATCTGGATAGGGTAACAGATGACTTGAGTGCCAGCACAGGCGAAAATGGGGCAGCAGTGGAATACAAGCATGAGGAGAAACAGGAATGCCCCGAGAAAAACTGCTGATCGAATTAAAGATCTGCCATGTATCCCACTTATAAAAATCTGGGCAACTACGGGCAGGAATCAACTTTATTTAACTTGGTGGAAGCAAGAGGGTAGTCTGAACATTACTCTCCTGCAATGTGATATTAAACTAGGATTTTTGATGACTCGCAGGTTAATGATAAAGAATCAAGTAACACACGTGTTCTTCCTTCCACCCCCCTGGCCAAGACTAGGCGACATCATTGCTTGTGGATGTCAACAGCTCATATTATGATAAAGCTGATGCAATTTTCCAAGCCTCTTGGGGTAGATGATCTAATTAAATAAAGGAGTAAATAATATTTTCCTAATTTTATTTATAAACAATACAAAAAATTGACTCAACTTCCTAACTTGACAACCATTTTTTGACACATACTTAATTACTATCAAAATTATATATTTGCTATCTGGCAGTTCCAGTATTTCATTTAAACTGGCATCATTCGTCCATTCATGTCCAACCTTATTTCAATTCCCAGATATCACTAACCTTTCCTGTTCGGAACGTTGTTGAGCGCCCCTAGCACTCCCGTACACATGCACACTCCACTCGCCGTTGAACACACACATTTACAGTAGTATCTCTCACCTCCACCATGTCCTTTTTCCTTTGTTCGCCAGGTGACTACCACAAACTGCCCGACCTCGCTGGGTGTGATGTTATTTATAGGGGTAAGTGATCCACTGAGAACAATTTTCACATATCTGCCTGCACTGAGGGAGGAGACCTCCAGAACTCTTGACTGCTCCAGCAGGTAGGGAAGAGCCAGGGAGGGCAACCCACTCCTCCTGACTAGGAGACGAGGGATGCTTTTCCAGCGAAGGGAAGGGAGATAAAGTGTTTCACTATCATTCGTGAATGCAACAAAACAAAACACAACACAACAGGTGACATAAAATAAATAAGGAGTAGGGTAACACATATCTTCCCTCATGCTGTATACATTTCTGGCACTCACAGAGGCAAATACATACACATGGCATCACACACAAAATATACACATACTAGCACAACCTAGTGCACTCAAAAGTGTCTACAAAAACTTATAATCAAATAATCAGGCCACTACTTGAGGTGGAGAGTAGGGCTTCAGCTGGGTTATATTGTTATTCCTGCTGGTACTCCCCCCGTTATAGACAAAGAATGACAATTCTCCACTACTAACAATGAATGGGCCATCAGACAGTAAAAAGAGTTTTCTAGTGACATGGTCCCATAACAAACTGACACTGCTGGTACGTCGGAGCACACAAAATCACCTACTTTAAATATACTGATTTTTGATGCAATTTTCTTGTCTCGACTGAGCTGTACAATCACTTTGGAACCAGGTCTCGGATTGCTTCCCTCGTAATCACAGTAGCTTTCTCTTCAGGCTTTGTGTCAGAGATCAGCTTCGGCAATGCTTTGGTGGCGACAATCTCCAACTCAAATTACTCATTACTAACATAATATAAGTTTGCCAATCTTCATGTACCAACAAATTTCTGCTATTGCTTCCACCTGGATCATGAAAATGCTTGTGGAATTTCGTGTCTGCTGAAATTACGGTGGTCACTTCCAGTCGAATAATGATTTTTACTGTTATATGTGCATCTTTTCTAGGGGTTAGGTCAATTCCCTTAAAACTCAAATGCGCAGTTTCACAATGAACTCATTTGTTTGATGATTCTTTTTGCGCTGGACTCGTAGCAAGCTGTCTCAGTAAGTTGACTTGTACTGCCCTTTAACCACGTGTATGCTCAGATTTCAATGAGTGAAGTTTTTCTATGACTGTAAATTTGTGTTAGTGATTCCACACAAATGATTTTGACTAACTGATATATAGGCTGTGGTGGGTTCTGCATGACCTTGTCTTCGTGTATGAACATAGTGTTGTCTTGCATGTAAGTTTGAGGTGGTTGCTCACACTGCTTAATTCGGTCTTGTGAATACTGAGGCAGAATCTGCACGACATTGTTTTCATGCAAGCAATCAGAAATAAAAATGTAATTTTGTACAGAACACAGTTGGCTTTCCATGCCAGACACTGCGACTATTATTTCCTTATCAAAGATTTCAACTTCTGTCAGGGCCGGATTTCCCACATTGCTGCCTGTAGGCCCACGAAAAAGTGCCGCCCTCTCACCAATCAGTTATCCCTTTTTCACTTTTCTTCACTTATTATTTTACAATCCACAGCAGCGAGACCAAGTGAGTCATCATGATTTAAATTACCACATTGATATGTTATACATAAATAACTGAATTAAAGTAATAAACATGTATTCGTTAACAAGGTAAAATTTAAGTTATTCAATTGACTTGTTATAAAACTCTATAATTTACAATTGTAAGCTTGACTTTTTATTTGTAGGCATTTCTTTCTTTTGACAGTCATTGATGTTGCATGCAGTATCACACACTTTCTTTGCCTCTTATTTTGTGTGTGCAACTTCCTATCTATATCAATGTATGTTGAGAGTTGAGAGATTTTGGTGGCTCTTAAGAACAAGGTCTTGAGAGTCAAAGAGGGTGAAATAGGGTGAGAATGGAGCAGCGCCAGAATGCCAGGGTGGGGGAAATGGGATATCCTCAAGGAAACCCACCGACCAGCTGCATCATCCGGCACGATAACCACTTGCAAAAATCCAGGAGTGACCCAGCCAGGAACTGAACCCGGTTCACCTTGGTGGGAGGCGATCAGTGAAACCGCTCAGCCACCGCGGCCCCATCAATTTATTGCATGTAATATCTAGGCTTCATATTATCTCCTGGCATGGGATATTTTTTCCTATGCTATACATGCTCCATCTGGGGCTTGAACCACCTTTACCTCCCATGCTCTAAGGAATGGCCTCAATAAATAAAAACATATATGATTCATTTGGAATCATTTACATACAGTTTTTTGTTATTCTTGTACAAAGTTAATTTTAAAATATTTTTAATCCCCTTCTAAGATAGATTAAGAATGCCTCAGAAATGAAAAAAATGAGAACAATCAAAACAGCAATACAATAGGATTTTTCATTTTCTCTCCACTAATCGTCACTGTGTTCCATCAATATGAAATATCTATGAACACTAGAGAAAACTTTTAATAACATTTCACATTACTGCAATGAAAATGTATAGCCAGTATTATTTAATAGCAAGGAAAATATTTTATATCCAGTTGACTATTTATAAAAGTACAACCTTTAGCAGCAACAAAATATAATAATAATTAATTTCTTATTTGGTGATAAAATTCTTTTCAGACTTCTTTTGTGTAAATATGTGGTAATGTCCTTGAAGACCACATTCCGCAGCAACCTCCATTTGATGTTCAGTAGTGCCATGCCTATGAACTATCTTTTACCACAATTTACTGCAAGTACACTCCTTTTCCAAAAACAATAGATCAACCTGAAGTGGGTACAAGCACAGGACATGGTAGTATGTATACATAAAACATAAAAATATTGTACCACACCAAGCATGTATTGCAGGGGACCCATACTTTCAGGATGAACTTAGTATGGTGTTGGAGAACCTGCAGCATGGAGACAGGTGGTAATATGGTTGTGCAAGAAGACATACAGATATTGGATGTTCTTCCGGGGAAGATCCTCCCAAAGCTGGCGCAAATGACCCTCCGAATCCGCTAACCGAAGTTGCTGTCCAATTTGGTCCCAAATTTTCTTGATGGGCGAGAGATCTAGGGAACTTGCTGGCCAAAGAAGCATGTTGACATCATGATGGCAGACCATAGATACCCGTGATGTGTGAAAAAGAGCATTATCCTGCTGGAAAATAGGGTTGTCAAGCTGCTCCAGAAAGGGGAACGCACATGGTAGCAGAATTTCTTGTACATTTTGCTGCACCATCAGTGTTACTTCAATCACCACCAGTGGGGTGCAGGAGTCGTAGTAAATGGCACACCACACCAGGACACCTCTTGTTGGAGCAGTGTGCCACTCTACAATGAAACTTGGAACATGGAGCTTACCAGGACGCCCCCAGACTTGAATTCGGCGGTTGTCTGTATCCAGACAGAACCGTGGTTCATCGCTGAACACCACTCATTGCCAATCCGCAAGCTGCCATGCTGCCCATTCCCGTCAGAAGCGCACATGTGCTCAACGATGCTCAGGTTGTAATGGTAGACATCATAAGGGATGCCTTGACAACAGATTCCACTCTGCTAGTCACCTGGATATAGTACTGGTGGACACAGACGTATCCCTAGCTGCCGTGACATGTCTCTGGATAAAGCACAGCGACGCCCGAGGAGTGGTTACAGCCTGTAGCACGATGATCGATCCTCCCTGCAGGTGGTCCGCCGGGGTCAACCCGACCCTTCTCGACAAATGTGTGTACCCTTCTGTTACCACTGCATCCAACACGACTCTCAGTGTAAGCAGAATGGTTCAAGTGGCGAGCAATGCGCCAAAATTTCCAACCTGCCTTTTGTAGGCCGACGATGGGGACTCTCTCAAACTCATTCAGCTGGGCAAAGGTTGTGGAATGCGCCATCGGGACACGCTGTGTGTTTACTTAACTTGGCTCTATGGCTCACACTGCTACTAAGGCCTTCTTTGGTGTTTAGCAGCTATGAATTATGGAGGGAAATGTATGGCCCCTAGTGGCATATCTGAGCAAGCAAACTGTATTAAACACAAATGGGACACATATCGGGCAATGACAATACTGTCTGTCAACCTTCGTTGTACTTGCACAATTTGTTCATGGTAATTAATTTTTGTTTCACACTGAAGAGCCAAAAAAACTGGTACACCTGCTCAATATCGTGTAGGGCCTCCGCGAGCACACAGAAGTGCCGCAAGACGACGTGGCATGGACTCGACTAATGTCTGAAGGTATGCAGGAGGCAATTACCACCATGAATTCTGCAGGGCAGTCCACAAATCCATAGGAGTGTGAGGCGGTGGAGATCTCTTCTGAACAGCACATTGTAAGGCATACCAGATAAGCTCAATAATGTTCATGTCTGGTGATTTAGGTGGCAAATGGAAGTGTCTAAAGTCAGAAGTGTGTTCCTGGAGCCACTCTGTAGCAACTTTTGACGTGTGGGGTGTCACATTGTTCTGCTGGAATTGTCCACGTCCATCGGAATGCACAATGGACATGAATGGGTGCAGGTGATCGGACAGGATGCTTACGTATCTTTCACCTGTCAGAGTCGTATCTTGACGTATCAGGGGTCCCATTTCACGCCAACTGCACACGCCCCATACCACGACAGAGCCTCCACCAGCTTGAACAGTCCCCTGTTAACACGTAGGGTCCACGGATTCATGAAGATGTCTCCATACCCGTACACGTTCATCCGCCCGATACAATTGGAAACGAGACGTCAGACAAGGCAACGTGTTTCCAGTCATCAACAGTCCAATGGCGGTGTTGGTGGGCCCAGGCAAGGCGTAAAGCTTTGTGTTGTGCAGTCAACAACGGTACACAAGTGGACCTTCTGCTCCAAAATCCCATATCAATGATGGTCCGTTGAATAGTTTGCACGCTGGCACTTGTTGATGCCCCATCATTGAAATCTGCGCCAATTTGAGAAACGGGGTCCCGTCTGTCACGTTCAATGATTCTCGTCAGTCGTTGTTTGTCCGGTTCATTCACAATCTTTTTCCAGCCGCAGCGATGTCAAAGATTTGATGTTTTACCGGATTCCCGATATTCACGGTACACTCGTGAAATGGTCGTACGTGAAAATCCAAATTTTATCGCTACCTCGGAGATGCTATGTCCCATCTCTAGTGCACCGACTACAACACCACATTCAAACTCACTTAATCTTGATAACCTGCCATTGTAGCAGCAGTAACCGATCTAGCAACTTTGCCAGATGCTTGTTGTCTTATATAGGAACTGCCGACCGCATCGCGTTACTCTGATTGGTTCCATACCTCTGTTATTTGCATACGCACGCCTATACCAGTTTTTTTTTACTCTCCAGTGTACAAATGAGTGTAGTTTTACACATTCTGAAGATAATAAAAGGAGTATTCGGCTGAAAAGTTGGTCAATTAAGCACCAAGTATTATTCTGAGTGGTACGCTTACATTTGCATACTCTTTAGAAACCTTCTTGGTGCATAAATTTGCATAATTTTGTCATATTGCCATTTTCTTCATCTTCAGATGCTCTCTAATATGCAGTGACTCATACTATGTATAGTTCAAGGTCATTCTCGTAATAAGAAGTCATAATATGTACACTGCATTTGCGCTTTTCTCTGTGTGTATCAATAATTTTATTATATACACAAACACGAAAATTACCTGATACTGTCTTTTAGGAATTAATTCTCCATCCTTAGTCCTGTCAGGGCTCAGTGTGTAATTTTTTCCCCTCTCCTCATTAAAGTTTTATATTTATAAGCTGTTGACGGACTTGCAAGACATTTATAGCGGTCAAATATTACTGTTTTGCTTAAATTTGCAACAAAGTCTTACAAAAAATGGTTTTTAATAACAAATTGCCCTAAATCTATATTTATTGAATGCAGTTTGTTGCTAACAGCAGTGAATTATAAGCTTTTAAAATGCCTTACACTTCCTCTGAGAGTTTTAATGTGATGGTATATTTATATAAGATAAATATTTTTTAAATACAAAGGCATGAATCTGTTGATAAGATAGCAGTGCTCAACGGCTATCTTCAGCACAAGTGAGGTGCATGTGGAGGAGAAACGGAATGTATCAGTGGGAGAAACGGGAGTACCCTGAGAGCCCATCAGTCCACGGAAACTTCCTCCACTTTTCCCACATGCTAAAATCCAGTATTAACCCCCCCCCTAGTGGAAGGTGAGTGATCTAGACATTTCCACACTGCATCCTTGAAATTTTTTCTAAAACTAAATTCAAACAAACTTCATGTCACCATTCCACCACATAATTTTGAAAGTACTATAGGCAAAAGGTAAGGAAATGTTGGAAACATGGTCTGACCAGCCCTTTATACTTTGCGGACCACTTTTCTTTGCCATTATAATCAACAGCTATAAAACCGACTTTTGTTTGAGCTCAAATAAAATTCATGTAAGTTCTTTTCATAATCGTAATTTTTTTAGGTCTCATTCATTGGTAATACAATTACGTACTAAATTATTTGTGCTAATTTACTATAAAGTGTATTCGTTTCCATTTTAATATCTGGCCGCACGCAACTGATTAGCACGCCGCAATCAGTTTTCATAATCAATAAAACATTTTAATCGTAAATCACAAACTCTGCATCTTTATTTGTGTTGCAATTGAAATCAAACTACTATCACTCGTCAGCTGCTAGCGGAGCAAAACTTGAAAACCCAAAACTTAACAAAGATCTACTAGAAAGTCTCATGCTCCACCTATACCAGTTTCTGTCCCCTGACAAATATACACTAGAAGCTGGCACTGGCGGGTACGGAAGCCACAAGGACTTTTAATATCATAAAACAATTGACTCCCAAACACTTACCAGTCACATTAATTGGATTTATTCTGGAATTGATGTACGTTTTATTCTAGCACACAGCTATACAAAAAACATTGAAACACATTATTGTTTGCTGTTTCGCCTATCATGTCATGCCGCCCCCTAAAAAGTGCAGCTCTAGGCCCAGGCCTAATGGGAAATCCGGCCCTGACTTTTGCGCATTTCCCAAATTGTTTAGCATTTCATTCCTGGTGTCACTGTCCTACGAAAACTTGGACTCAGTTTCTGTGGGAGACTGGCAGATTTGTAGGTGAGGCGCTCACACTGGATTCAGTTTCTGTACCTTCCTCTTTCCTCAAAGTGTCAGTTGGATCACGTAGTTTGTACGAGTGTGTGGTGAAAGTTAGTGTGAGAGCTCTGTTTGCTTGTGAATTTCCTCCCTCACACTAATCTGAATTTGTTGTGTAACATTATCAAATTGAAATATACTATCCATTTGCTGTTTTACCTGCGTTAATTCTATTCCGAGATTTCAAAATTTTCACCCAGCTGTTTTATTTGCTGTTACACTTGCAAACTAAGACTGGTCATTTGCAGTAACAACCTTTCCATCATGCTGGCAGACTCGAGTGTTGCTGCGGGCTGTACGGTAACATGTGTTATGTTGTTGCCACACTTTGAGGTGGTAGCAGAGTTGCTGAGCTGCCGGGCTAGAAATAGCTTGCTTCCTTGTTCTGTCTCTGTCTACCACCCCTCCAGGTGTCATGGCTTCTGCCTGCGGTGTGCGAGTACTCGTGCTGTTAACAGTAACCACATCTGTCAACTGACGATTCTCTCTGGGTTTTCCATTTTATAAGATTGTGTGAATATGTGTAACACAAATCACAGTGTAACTGTATGGCCCCACGTTACGGTGGCAGTTTATGTAAAAAGATATTATATAAATATATATAACTGTTTGACGCTGACTGAGTGTGAAAACATAATACTACAGTGTTATACAGCTGGTGTTGGTATGCTGAAATTCCGGGTAGAGAATATAATGTAGTTAATTTACTGGTTGAGCACCATGAAATTTGACAAGAACAATAAGGTGCAAATTTTCATGTGTGGATAGATAAGTTAGTGAGACAAATTCATATTTACTGAGCATTCAAGACAAAATAGTACACTTGAAGACACAAAACAAGACACTTTCAAAAAGACATAAAATTACACCTATAAGAACATGACAAGAACTATATGCAAAACATAAAACTTGCAAATATGTAGTTATAATGTTATTTATTAAAATGTTAAATAGTGTAATGACTATCATGCTAACGGCAAACAAAAAATTTAATGAAAAAAATAAATGTGAAATTAGAGTTTCCGACTTCAAAATACCACACTCCTTATAAAAAGTTAATTAATGGGGTGTAAAAAAATTCCTCTAACTGAAAATTACGTTAATTTCAAGGTCAAAGTTTGTCTCAACTTTTACACAGGCTACATAGTTTCCACAAAGTTGATTTGAATCTCAAAATTAGTTTATATTTTTACTGAAATTTTTTTTTCAAATTANAATATAATGTAGTTAATTTACTGGTTGAGCACCATGAAATTTGACAAGAACAATAAGGTGCAAATTTTCATGTGTAAATAGATAAGTTAGTGAGACAAATTCATATTTACTGAGCATTCAAGACAAAATAGTACACTTGAAGACACAAAACAAGACACTTTCAAAAAGACATAAAATTACACCTATAAGAACATGACAAGAACTATATACAAAACATAAAACTTGCAAATATGTAGTTATAATGTTATTTATTAAAATGTTAAATAGTGTAATGACTATCATGCTAACGGCAAACAAAAAATTAAATTAAAAAAATTAATGTGAAATTAGAGTTTCAGACTTCAAAATACCACACTCCTTATAAAAAGTTAATTAATGGGGTGTAAAAAAATTCCTCTAACTGAAAATTACGTTAATTACAAGGTCAAAGTTTGTCTCAACTTTTACACAAGCTACATAGTTTCCACAAAGTTGATTTGAATCTCAAAATTAGTTTATATTTTTACTGAAATTTTTTTTTCAAATTAAAAATAACTTATTTACTTCCAAAAACTTTAAGTTCACAATCTGATGCTATATTAGTAGTGGCAACTAGCATCAGGAAGTAAAGCACATCCCAGGACAACTAGGTTATTGTGAAAATGTTTATGGAAAAGCAAGAAAATTACTGCAAATTGTAGCCAAGACAATTAGTTGATTAATTGAAAAAATGACTGGTGCCTAGCATCCCCTCCAGCCATGCACAAAGGACAGTGTCACTAAAATAAAACAGTATCATCCTAACAAAAATGGCTACCACCTGCGTCTTCAAAGGCTTCCTTAAAACACCAAAAATAATTAATAATATGCCTGGCCCTTGGACTACTTCTGCACATGTCGAGGCTGCTTATCATACATACTCGTTCTTGGTGGGCTAGCTAGTTGCAAAATCTTACCATGGTGCTGGAGATTTTCAGGTGGAAAAATCCCAATGAGGAAATCAACATTTGATAAGTTTTAACCTCCCACCAAGAAGCCAGTCTTGCAGAAAGGTCACGGGCCTATGACAGCGCCACTAAGGCACAAAACTTCCGGTTCCAGAACACCGCAACAAACAAAATGGAAAACTATACTCAAAATAACTTTGACACAAACCAAAAAATAAAAATGCAAAAGAGAAATTACTACTTCAAACGTTATTAAAATTCATAACAATCACAAATTTAATTAAAAAATCATTATCTCTAAATAGTATAAAACAAAGTCACTTATCCGCATCTGTCTGTGTATTTGCTTAGTACGTCTAAACTACTTAATGGATTTTGATGCGGTTTTCAACATTATTTAGAGAATTTCTTGAGGAAGGTTTTGGTGTATAATACACTTATATTTAATGTAAGGATAGTAGAGAAATGTCGAACCGTTTGTAATCAAGTTGTAAAAAACTGCTTTTAGGGCTCTTACATGGCTTGTGCTGACTAAACCATAAGAGATACATCAAATTAATGTACTACAGAATTGTAGCTCTCAAAAAGGTCTACAGAAAAATCTGTGATAGCATATGTTTATCTTTTAAGGATGACCCACAGTAACCATTTTTGTCTTTCACAGTATCGCTGTAAAAACTAAATTGTTACCGGGCAAAGCCGGGCCAGTTGGCTAGTTATATTTAAAGGAAAAAAATTTCATATTTAACTAACCCCTATAATAGTGATGGGAGGTTTACACAAATTATATTAATTTTTACCTAACTTAAGCCTAAAAATAAAAAAATAAAATTCAAAATTATTGGATTACACCCATGTAAATATGTCTGAATTAAAAACTGAAAATGTGCTACCTATACGGCACACAATAAATTACTTAAAAAATTAATAAATTAGCTCTGTTACCGCACTTAATGTGTCAGCACCTGCCTTACAGAAATTTTCAAACTTGGTGTGCAATTCTACATCCAATTTCAGCATAAAAACAGTTATTTATAATGGATTTTTTTCAGTTATGTTGTAGTCTAGTGCCTCCAATGTCCAAGCATTCTCATTAGTTATTAAGAAAATGCCTGATGAGTTGTGATTTACAGAATTGATAGGATAAAGATCAAGGATCCTGTTGACATAGAGCATAGCGAGTTTCTTACTTTCTAGTAATGGGATGTCAGCAGTTCCAAACTACACAATAGTTTTCAGCTGTAATATTTAACAACTTGCAAAGCCTCTCTCTGAGACATCCCAATAAGTACTGGGATTTTTCCACATATGCTAAATACTGATTTTGGTGAACTGTGGTCTGATATTATTGCGAAAACATCAGCCATTCCTTCCATTGACCTTCAAATGAGGGTAAATTAATCTTTGGAAGCTTTACATTCGAAGATATGGTAACAGCAGCAGCTGGAGGTGCGTGTACAACAAGCCTGGAGAGAAATGAGTTTATAGCACATCAAATGTCAGATACTTGGGTGAAGAAAAGTCTCAAGTTTAACTATGAGAATATTCTCATTAAATTCATGAGGGAGAGGGTCAAATTGAAGCAACTCGTTTCACCAACACGGACAATTCCATCAACCACCTCAAGGTGTTCATTAAAAGAATCTAGCTCATTAACAAATTCAAGAGCAACAATGGGAGCCTTTCCTAGTGCTTGTACTCTCTCATTGGTGTGTTTTAATTTTGTTTCCTGCAGCTTCAATTTCAATAAAAAAAAATGCCTTGAAACCCTTTCAAGAAAGAGGAAAACCAGTTACACATCAATTTGGAAAATCAATTTGAGCTAGACAGTAAACAAAGAATCACAATGCCATGAATAAATAAATCTGAAAAATATGTTGCGTGTGGTTATTTTCCCCTGGAAAAAAAAAAAAAAAATTCTCAAAACTACAACACATTGGAATGTATTGTCGTCGCCATTGTAAAGAGCTGATCCATAACACAAACACACAATTATGCTTTTTAAACGCTTTATTAATTACCTGCAAAACATCAACATTATACACACCTTGCTACCCAAAAAGGCATAGATAACTATATCACACATACATTGCTGTTTTTGTACAAGTACCAACCTCTGAAATTCTCTTGCATAGTTCAGATCACTAGCCCAGATCACTAGCCCAGATCACTACACTGAGTTCACACGAGGCATTGATATATGGCCCAGAGGACCAAAAATGTTATGAGNATCACTAGCCCAGATCACTACACTGAGTTCACACGAGGCATTGATATATGGCCCAGAGGACCAAAAATGTTATGAGAACACGCCGCATACACAGTTTTAAAGACTAATAATTGATGAGCAGAGAAGCGTGAACTTACTGCAATGCCATCTTTAAGTCCACTGAGTCATCTTCTTTGTGGATATAGGGACTACTTGCGTAAGTATCCACCCGCAAAATTATGAAAATAGGTCTGAGCATATTTACAANTCTTTGTGGATATAGGGACTACTTGCGTAAGTATCCACCCGCAAAATTATGAAAATAGGTCTGAGCATATTTACATACAGTTTTATCTGAACAACACAAAACACAACACATAACACAACCAATACTGAAAAGATAGATCAGTTGACTAAATGAACTTTGGTATGATGGACACCATACAGCATGAGTAACTTAATAAGAAGTAACTAACAATTCCTAGCTGAGGCTCTCAGGAATATCACTACTGATGTTAGTCCCTGCATTGCTGCCTCTCCATCACAAGCCTGTGCATTTCCAACAAAACTCAGTGGCACCAAGTTAGGTGCACTAGGAGGTACGAGCACCCAATGATCACCCACGTACATTACAAAGGACAAACAGTCTTGTATAAGGGCACCTGCCCAAAATCTGCAATACTGATTGATACCACAATTTGGATGTTACAAATAGTTTGCACTTAATCTGCAAGAAAAATTTATAACGTTACAGAAAATATAATTTGTCTGAAAGTCTAATTAGCAGTGAGAACCAGAATATGACACATCATTACATGCTGAAAAAGACTCTAAATATACAAGCCAAACTTTGGTTTCTGCGCTGCACAGATACACATCTAATAAGCAGCCCTAAACTACCTGAGTTCATGGCGCTCCTAACTTGAGTGATGTTGAGTATCTGGAATGAGCCATTAACATGTCATGCCAATGTGTCATATGAGCATGATCACATTTAGTGATCACAGCAACAAAGAATTCTTTGAGAGAGACTCAAAACACATAACATACCAATAAAAACATAACCAGGGTGGCTACAAGCAAGGAAAACCTGGTAAACAAGAAAAAGTCAGGGAATTTTGTTTTCGTTTAACTGTTTCAATTAAAGTTATGATTCTCCTAGTCAAAAATGTTCATGTTCCTGTCATCCTGTGTCTTTGTGAAAGGGGCATTTCTTGAACATCCATGCACTGTGTTGCAAGTGGTATATTCCACTTGTTTACGATGTTTGCAATAGCATCTAAAATGCAGCTATTTGATTGGTTGTGTTGTCCTGCTTGATGTGTCTCCTTTATTTTTCGAATCCTTTCATTCTGTAGACGATGGTTGGAAATATTTATCATGTCTAAGATTCTAGTGAAATTCTGTTTGAGAAGGTGCAAAATATAAAATATGTTACATTTTGTAATGAGTACATTGTGAAAAACATTTCTTTCATGCAACCAGCATGTTCTGCAATGTAGATAGCTTGGTTGAATTTGTGTATGCTACCATTTTTCTTCACAAAGTTTGTAATAAGGATTGAATTACATATTCCTATACAAAAAAAAAACACACATTCTATTATGCTTTGCTTTGGCCCTATTGTCAGACAAGTGGTGCAAATATATCTATACATAAAAGGGAGTCTGAAGGATTGCATTAAAAATAATTGTGCTATATATTTTAGAAACATCAGCTTATATTCAATACAAAAGAAAACTCTATTTGAAACATTCTATTCGAAAGTCATATTAGTATGACAATTCAGAAGATTTTAGGTCTATGAATTTTACAGTTATTTAAGTTGGCAACTAACTGCATGTTGTAACAAAATGTAGTTTCCTAACTATGAAAATGTTATTGCTCTATAGTTTGGTTGCACCTATGGAACAGAGCTGACTATTTTCAGCAACAGCCGGTATGACTGCTTACTGGGGAATGAAATGGAGTTTGCATAGTTAGTTCAAAATAAATTATGTATGCATGTATGTATATATATATATATATATCTCTCTGTGTGTGTGTGTGAGAGAGAGAGAGAGAGAGAGAGAGAGAGAGAGAGAGAGAGAGGAGAGAGAAGAGAGAAGAGAG
>NQII01009187.1:0-55238 GCA_002778355.1 Clitarchus hookeri
GTGGTGGCCATCGGACTGGCCCACCACGCCCTCAACGCCTCAACGCGTCACTCCCGCCCATATATTCCTATACAAAATTGTTTGTTTTAGTGAGCTCTACCACCCCTCAATGTTTGTCCCATGATTTTAGAATCCGCCTGTATACTTTTTAATAAAAGGTCTTAATTTAACGTCAACTGTAACTATCACTAGCGTAAATCTTGTAATAAAATTACATACCATTTTCTTTATTACATCGCGTCAATAAACAGACTGTGCCAGCGAGCCACGATTTAGTAATAAGTGAGAGTTGTCTGTCCAGTATTGTAATTATTTGTGAATGGCTCGATGGGGCAATTAATCGAATACCGTGATAGTCTATTCGTGGTATATTCACGCTTTTTGAATCAACTCTTAAAAAAAATTTTTTTTTGATGTTTCCTAAATATGCTATGCGTCACAATCGTTTTATACTTCTGTTAACGCAAAAATATGAAATTTTTTGATTAAGTTGATCTTTAACTTATATTTTATAACTGATGTGAATAAAAATAGAGGGAAAATAGGTATGTTGGTAATGACTAATATGAAATAGTTATCATGCAAAATGTTATTACACTGAGTGCTCNTTATCATGCAAAATGTTATTACACTGAGTGCTCACGAATGCGGTGCGTTGTCCCTTTGATGTAGTTTTATAGACTCGGTTAAGCTTTGTTTGCACGAGGCGGAGGAAAAGGCTAAAAGTAAAACTTTAGCAGGGCTTCAGAAAAGTTGGAAGTAACCATGAATGTACTATATATTTTTTTTTTTTTACTTCCGAGGAAGTGTAATGAAATGTGCATGTGAGCACAGTGACTTAAAGGTATTACTAAAATAAAAAAAAGTTTTCTTAACTACAGTTCGATCCCTCAGTACAACAGTGTTACGGCTTAAAATATGCTGTTTTTCAGGAGGAACAATTTTGTATCTCACTACAGCACATTGTTATGCTAAATTATCCCATGCAAAAGCAAATATTCCGTACTGAAGTTGTAATACTTTTACATGTAATAGAGATTTCTACAGCTCGTATTCTAGAGTAACTAATTAAAAAAGAAAAAAAAACTGTTTTTTTTTTTTGCTGTGGTGTTTGAATGATTCTTGCAATGCGGGTAATCAATTGTTCGAGTTGCAAAACTGATGTACTGAGTTATTGAATTTGTGGTATAGCAAAATAATGACTGTCCTCCGTTCCGTGCTTTTGAAAGGGATTGGTGATGTGAAAAACCCTACGTCATCACTTCAAACGGGTCTTGTGTATTGCAAACGTTACCGTAGTAAGTAGGCGGGCTTTACGTCTCGTCGACAGCGAAGTCATTAGAGACGGAGCCAGCTGCTCGGACAAGCAGGAACGGGGATGGAACCAGCCAAGGCTTGTAGTAAGGAACCGTCCCAGTACTCGCCTGGAGTGATTTCGGAAGACAAGGGAAAACCGAAATCAGGTTGGCCGGACCTGGATTCGAACACAGATCCCACCGAATGCGAGTCAAAATTTTCACCACTGTGCCACCTCGATCGGTGCTGCCGTAGGCGTAGGCGAAACGTGCGTTGTTAATACATGGAAGTCGGCAGTGTCTTGGGCGTAGACGCGAGTGGGCAGTTGATGAACAAGCCCTTTGCCACCCTTACAACTTTTCAGCTTATTTTCCTCAAAAACTTAATTTTGCGTAATTTTTTTACTGACACCGGCTTCGTCAATAAGTCAGCTTATTGTTAATATTGCACACAACATACGTTTATATACGTTCCGTAGTCATGAACTTTCAAAATGACAGTACGGCATTATCCTTCAACGTTTCTGAGCGGTTATTAATATTCTGAGAATGCAAGTAAGATTTGGAAAGAAAAAAAAAGGGAGGGGGCGACTTAGTAAGTAAAATCATTCATCAAGATATATTTTTTCAGAATTATTTACTAAAGTCACGCTACACTGAATTCTGAATTCGTGATTAATGACCATAGTTTCGAGTGGGAATTTCTTTCGTTGTTCTTGCAGAGAAGATACTACGACAGAAAAAAAAAAAAAAAGAGAAAGCTGGGATGAAAAAGTTATCAATCGTACCAGAGGTGGCCTTGGACGCATGTGCGGTTAACTCGCTTGGTAGTAAAAATTCACCAGAGAGATGTCGTAATTCATTTAAGGAGTAAGGGAGAAAAACAGAGGGAGTGTGCTTCGGTTGTTTGGTACTGGAGTTTTATCCCTTCTTTTCACTGAAACCCATACTCAAAGGGCATAATTCATTAGAACTGAAGGGAAATTAATTTCGGCTGGTTGAGTTATTGTTTACCAGTCTCCCATCATTCTGCAATTTTAGGAGGGAGGATGAGGGCACAAGATTTTCGGTTGCATCACTGACTAGGACTTAAGCAAGCTTCTTTCATGAAGGGGATCCGATTATCATGGGGATTAGGGAGCAGAACGCTTCCCGAGGTGTGTGATAATAAAAAAATAATTATCTTTACTTAATCTTTCCTTCCTAGTCTCACAGATTCCGCTCGTTCTTCAGGCTACCCGGAAAAATTGGTTTGACTTGCTAATTTTGCCTATTTTAATTCGTGTTGACCGCATTAGAATTATGACTTTTCGTGGACGTTCATTAAGTAGGTGGAATCGTCTTCAAACAACATTTTNTCGGTTGCATCACTGACTAGGACTTAAGCAAGTTTCTTTCATGAAGGGGATCCGATTATCATGGGGATTAGGGAGTAGGACGCTTCCCGAGGTGATAAAAAATAATTATCTTTACTTAGTCTTTCCTTCCTAGTCTCACAGATTCCACTAGTTCTTCAGGCTACCCGGAAAAATTGGTTTGACTTGCTAATTTTGCCTATTTGAATGCGTGTTGACCGCATTAGAATTATGACTTTTCGTGGACGTTCATTAAGTAGGTGGAATCGTCTTCAAACAACATTTTNCGTGTTGACCGCATTAGAATTATGACTTTTCGTGGACGTTCATTAAGTAGGTGGAATCGTCTTCAAACAACATTTTAGTGAGTTAGCGAATGGTTCATTAGTTACGTTACCCAGTAGTTCAAGAAAAAGCTCTCTTCCAATTAATTTGTTTCAATGACGCAGGAAAAATATTGTGCAGGAAATAATGTAAGAAGTATTTATTGTTTTGTTCCTACATTACGAAATTGGTGATAGTTTTCATTGAGAAAACAACAATGTCTACCGAGTTTACCAGAGTTGTTTTAAGTGTATATTTTATATAAATGTGCGTTAAAAATATGCACTGCAGTTCATGCGTCATGTAGTTTGCATCTAAATGTTGTTCTTAATTTTCATCGTTGCGCGCGTGTGTGCAGCGTGTCCCAGAATGTATCAAAAACGGTCAAGCATTTGGTTTATAGTCGTAAGTTTACAGCCAACGAGTTTAAATATATACTAAAAAATTTATGTGGGCAGCGCTATCTCGAAATGGCCACGGTTGCAACTTACGATGACGTGAAAACTTAAAACTCTACTCTAGTGTGATACGCAGCTTGACGAACTGTGCCCATAGAGTGGTTGGGGATTTGGAAATCCACACTCACCACCTGTTGATAAACTCACCAGCTGTTGTGGAATGTTTATCAATCTCCGGACACTATCTGTTAGCAAAACCAGTGGCATTTAACGGCACCAGAACTAGTAAAATCTGTTCACGGTAAACTGAGCAATGTACCCGTCTACGAAAAGAACACGTAGTTCAGACGAGGTCTGTTGAGTTCTTTCAAAACATCACGCGCATTAGAAACGCTTTTTTGGAGCACTCCAGCATTGCTAAAAAACGGCCTTTTTAAAGAGCCGTAACTAAAAATATGCAGGTCAAATACATACAGAAATACTATAGGATCCTCCACTGAACCTTGCCACAGACCCTGCAGCGATGAAATAATAGGATCACCGCTTAAAGTTCCATAGGTACACGCAGCACGACGAGACACTGTACGCCAGTTCAGAGCCCTGCGCGTAGCGACGATGGTGCACTTGATGCGCGTGGCAGTGTCGCCCTTATCGCCAACGCGCGTCTCTGCCTCGAACGAAAGAAATAACTATAGATGGGCGGTTTCCTTTACTCCAGTGGTTGTCAAACTGTGGTGCGTGATTCTCCGAGCCGCGATGGGACTTGTATGCATTCGGAAATTAAAGGTTCCCAATTAAAGAAAACACATTTCCATTGTAATTCTATCTTACTTGTGCTATGAATGATACAACGGACGAACAGCACGTACAATGTTAAAGAATGTCCGTATGTTTACGTAAATTCGCATGGAAATGTACAGTCGATATGTTGAAATGGCACTCCGTGATGACGAAAAACGGAAACGAACTTAGTAGATATAAAATACGAAACCTCTCCGTATTCCCCAACAGCGTCGGGTTTTCGGAAACTGCAGTCGCGCTGGCCTAAGAACGGACTTGGTTCCGCCTACCCAAGTGAAAGAGAGAGGCAGAACAACTTGCAAAGTACCAACCACAGGTAGCTGGCAGATGGGCACACGAATCTGCCAGCACTCCCTCCCACATGCCTTACCACGGTCATTCAATTGTTTCCTTCCCCGGGGAGAAGTGGCCCAATATTGACAGAGCTCCCAAATCCTAAGTTACAGTGGCACTACTATAGCAATGCCAAAGTTATACTACGCATTCTTCACCGCTAGGATCACAAAACTATTGTCACTGCGGCAGTTGGGATATCTTTGCCTCTTGAACCTGCTTCTTTAAACTTTAAAAAGTAGCAAGCCATGTGTTGCAATAAGCAAAACTTCAAACATTCAAGGGGTCGCGGTGGTGTAGTGGTTAGACTATTCGCCTACCATCTAGTTGAACCCAGTTCGATTCCCGGCGGGGTCACTCCCGGATTTTCACACGTAGGAATCGTGCCGGACGATGCCGCTGGTTAGCGGGTTTTCTCAGGGATATACCGTTTCCCCCGACCTTGCATTCCGGCGCTGCTCCATACTCATCTCGCTTCAACCTCATTAGCTCTCAAGACGTCGATGTTAAGAGCTGCCCAAATCTCTCCACTCCACCCCCCCCCCCCCTCATGCACAACCCCTTTGTCTTGTAATCCCAGATCAGCACCGGGTGGCGCCAAGCACTCCCGACTTCCTGTCCACANTCCTTCAGTACAAAATATTCTGAATTTTTTTAAAATTATTTTTTAATACGCATTAAAACACTAGCATAGCGAAAATTAAACTTCTTATTATATATTTCGTAGCTATTCTTTACAAACAGTAATTTCAGAAAATTAACAAACAAATGGTCCTGTAAATTCACGGAAAGTTACGTGAAATTTACGGGAAGTCTGTTTTGGTAAATAACGTAGTCTGTTATCTCACGGAAGGTAGTCTGCAGATTCTGTTAGACCAAAACGAGAAGAAGGAATATGATGATTTTTCTGATGTAAAAGGTGGGCCCACGGGTAAACAGTCATATGCCCTTGAAACTTGACTGATCCTTCAAATAAAATAGGGATAAGTATACTGATTGTCGGGGCCACTAAGGCACCAGTCGTTATAATAACGTTGATAATTATTGTATTAGCGTCCGTCACGTAATAGGATGGTCATCAAGAGGACAGCTTATAGCTGAAATAGCAAGCTAATTAATTCCACCAATCCTGAGGGCGCGTTTGTATACTCCTGTCCCGCCCATGTTCACAATTGTAGATAGACCTTGTGAACTCCCATAGTGGCAGTCCGGTAATTGAATGTTTGCGTAGTTTATTTAAAAATGCATGTTCCGTCGCCAGAAAGAAAGGTAAATGATTTCGACTGCCAAGCTCAACAATATCTCCAAATAACTTCCTGTCAGGGAGCGAAACGAAAAGAGTCTTGGGATATTTCGCGGAATTTTCAAGCTATCCAGTGCAAGCCTGCTCGGAATTCGGCAGACGACGAAGCGAACTATAACTTCTTGTTCTTTTGCTCTGCCATTCAACAAAAAAAGTCTTAGTTTATGCTGAACAACAGCAATTCTTCAAAAAATTGTAAGAAGTGCAATTCCCGTAAACATTACGTTCTAAAGAACTGTGAATGGTGATTTCATCTCACGATGTTACAGGTTCGAATCCTGGGTAATCAATAAATATGGGAGTCAGTTAAATATGCAGGGCGTGTCGATTTACATGGGGAGTAAGCGGGGTGTGCACAATAAGTTAAAAACAAAACAAAACGTTTTTATGAACATATGCCCTACTAGTAGTGTATATGGCCCAAGGTTACTGTGTCCGCTATTTGTAGTCTGTACACCCCTGTTTGTGTACTTAGCGTGGTATATACGAACGCGGAGTGTGTTGCTACGCCCATTTCACTGCTGATATCTTATACACTTCGAACACCAAGCACATGGTAAGCCAATCGTGCTGTAACATCTAATAGTTCACACATAATGGGATGCCGTCGTATTTCAGTAAATTACTCGCCTGGCCTGCACGTTCCCCTGATATGAATCCAGCGTAATATTACCTGTGGAGAATTCTCGAAATCGTCGTTTACGCAACACGTGTTACGAACATTGCAATGCTTCGCCAACGTGTGGATCAAGATTGCCAGCAGATCCATGGCACACCTGAGGTGTTCGAACATGTCAGTCACTGATGCGACGTGTACACGCAAGCATTCAGATGCAAGGTGAACATTTCGAGCACCTCTTGTAGGAGCCAATCATTGCTGGTACACGGACAAGGCTGCAGTAACACGAACATAGGGGTAACAAGTGTGGCTATTAAAAATCCCAGCAGAAACTTGGAAGACCATGCCTCGGAAACCATCAAACCTAGGAGCTAGGGCATATGTTAATATGGATTTTTTTTGTTTTGTTTTGAGGTGTATTGTCCACATCCCGGTTATTTCGTACATAAATCGACACACACTGTCCAGTTTAAAGTTGGTTTCAACGTGCAACCCTTTTAGAATACCCCTTCCACCCTCCTTAGCATAAAGCGGGTGTATTAAAAGTCAGTAATTAATACAAAATAAACGAGCCTTAGTATTTTTTAGAGCTCGGTGTGACTATAGTGGTATTTTGTAGCTAAAAGTAATTTTCCTAAAATGATTAACCTAGAAGATTGAGCTTGTGTAACTCCTTCGTGTAGCTATTTCCAGCCTGAAGTGCGATGATTTAAACTTTGCTTCCGTTCTCTATTAAATCTCTTGCTGCCTAGAACTTGCATTCTCTGTTTATAATTATTTCATCATGCAAACTTCCAGCGCGTTGTCCGCATTTCATAGCTCGTAGAGATGTATGTAGACTTGCTTCGTTCCGTAACTTAATTTGCTCCGAGCCTGGTTCTAAAGATGAGTGCTCTCAGACGCTATATCCATTAACGGGGGAAAATGAAATGGGAACAGGGCTTGCATTTAATCGCGTTCTGCTCGTGTAAATTTCGCGTCGTATACTTGTGAACCGTGTTATTTTGGCGTTTAACGCCTGAGTTGTGGTGGATAGGCTTCCCGCAAATATTCACTGTATCGCTGGTAACATACTGGCATTAACTACAGCCGCACAAGTATTTTTTTTTTTGGCATGGAATAATGGCCTTCCATTTCAATAGATATTCAAGGACTGAGCTTTTCAATGACAGGCGCGTGAATAGTAAGTTATGAACTCTTGAGCGGAACGAAATTTGCTTTAAATAACAAGAACAACCTGATTTCCAACTCTAAAATTAGGCTGTGTGTGATATTTCCGCGGACAGAGTACACGAGTAACTCTTTAGTACTTGGCTTAGGTACTAGAATGGGCGAACCACAATTGTCAGATTATAATTTATTTTTGTCGTTCCCGTCTGAAGTTCCGATAGGTTAATTTAAATTCAGTTCGTACTCCTCCCAACCCCTTCATACAATTCGTCCTAATTTAAGACTTCCAAGAATACTTAACCATTGCTCCAAAAATCACTAAATTTATCTGATGTCATTCCGCGCAAGTGTCGTGGCAAATATATTGCAAAGTGGGCCTCAGTGAAACCGGCATACGACAAAGTATGTTTATGCGATTTGTTAGGTCAGTTCCTTGTGAATCAAATGAGCGTTTGGAAAGTGCTTCAGAAGATTTATGCCGAATATATCTCTTCCCACAGAAAAGTTAAGTCGCGGGACCGGAAATTTATACTCCCGTCAACATTTTGGCGGTAAAACAATACTTCACTTTGGAGGTGGGGGGGGGGATACATTAATTCTGGCGAAGATGACGCGGCGGAATCTCCGTCCCTTCTGCTACCACCCCACCTACTGCGGCCTCTTCCGCTTTACCTCTCATTTGTCTCTGCTTCCGCCTTCCCGACATTTTGGCCTTGTGGACAGTCTCCCTCTCTCTCTCTCTCTCTCTCCCTCCCTTCCACCTACGTAGGTTTCTATCGTCTCTCTGATGTATAGCTTCGCGTGCCAGGCCATGTCAAAATAACTCCCGCGTCGGCGTTGACCCGCAGGCCCCAGCAGCTCGAATAAGGAAAACGAATCCTTACCGAAGAGACCCGAAGTCGATCGAGGCTTTACGGTCTTACGACTTTGGCATTCAAAAATATATGTTTGCATTTTTAAACAAAACGTGTACTACTAGCACATCGCGTAAATATACGGTAAACAGTTATGTAGTTTTCCTATTTAGCTATTGTATAAACACGCTTATAGTCTATTCGTGGTTCCTTCGCATCTTTTGAAACTAAACTTTGGAAAATCACCCCACGTATGACGTGTTTGGTAGATTCCTAAACATGCCATATATCACAAGAATTGTATACTTCTGTCAACATCAAAATATCTTATTTTTGGTTAAAGTGATCTTTTACTTCTATCTATAAATTGTAATATTCAATTTATAATTAATGTGAATAAAACAGGAAGAATATAGGTATGTTGGCAATGCCTGGTAAGAAACAGTTCTTATGTAACTGAGTGCGCAATAATGGGGTGCCTTGTCCGTCTGGTGTAATTTTTTAGACTTAGTAAAGCTTTGTTTGCATGAGGCGGAGAAATATTCTTTGAATTAGAACTTAAGGTGAACTTAAGTTGTAAATAACCGTGAATAGACTATAGTTGACGTATTTTAATTATGGTGGTGCTGGTAGCGCAGATTTATTTGGCTATGTTCTGTCACACGTGATAGCTCGCAATTGCTGTATTTTCATTAATATTCGCATCAAATGGTTTACATATTTATATTTTACATCCATGATTATGATATATATTCTCTCAAATGCACACGTGTTATTAAATAACTTTAGATAAACGACGCAATCAATAATATTGCGTAGAAGGCCAGTCATAAAATAAAAATAAAATACAGGTTGATGACGTTGTGTGTCTTTTTTGCCAACGGAACAAATAGGAAATTTTTAGTTTACTCTGTTCTAATTTTGATATTACAATAGAACCTACTTCGTCTAACAAATCAATACGATAAGGTTCTCTCTCGTCATACTGTTGAGTTGCAACACCTTGGTTGACCCACGACACGCGAAAGGCAGCGCTAAGGGTGACTTAGAAACGCACGTCAAATACCTCACCGACAAATACCCGCGCCCAACGCAGCATACAACATGTCTTGGAAGTGGTATTCCCGAGTCTCCGAAATTGTGTGCAAGTATTTTTTTAATGCTAAAATGTAAAATTAATAGTTAACGTGATTATTTTTTGCGTTTGTTTTGAACGTGATTTAGCGCAGTCTCGGGGTGTATTGTGATCTTAAACAGTGGTTTTGATAAAAGTGCAAAAAATTGGTGGTATTAATTTTCAAACATAATTAAATATACCATAGCAATTTTAAAATTACATATTGTGCCAAACATTAAACATAGTGCATTGACAATTTATTTGGTTATATAAGGCCCTGGAATAGCGGAGTGAAATTTCTTGGGAATCCGCTATGTGGTTCACGTGCAGTATCCGTTTAAATTTCGCAACGACATATTTCAAATTTAAAACAGCCAGAAGTTCAAGCCGTGTTATCTGGTCGATCCAAATTTCGGATTTCAAAGAAAATACTTAAGAATCGTTTGTATACCCAATGAAATTTAATCAAGTTTTGTGTTCAAATAACATTTAAAAAAATATCTGGCAAAATAGTGTAATTTTAAATTCTTATTATCATCATACAAAAATTATTTAAAGTTATTCGTCTATTTGTTATTTCCACCACATTTTAGTTGATGTAATGTTACGAAAAAGTTAATATTGTATATCGTTAAAATGTCAAAACCAAATTGACAATTGAACGACCTTAACAAAATGCTGACAGATTATTATTGTCCGCAAAATTTATGTTATCCGTTCGTGTAAGGCTGATCTTTCTGACTCGGAGGAAGGATTTTAAAGACCCTGCAATATTAACTCCTTAAAGTAACGTCTGTAATTTCCCTGGAAGTATTTCCCTGAGTCTATAACACTAGGTGTTCGGTGGCCGGGCTGTTAGTGTGCCGGTCTCCCGCCACAGCGCTACTGGTTCGGTCCCTGGCAGGCAGGGAATCTGGACCTTCCCACGTGATTGTTGCCGTCAGCAGATGAGTTTTAGTTTTCTCGGGGCCCTCCCGTGTCCACCACCGTAGCATTCCGTCACTTCTATGCAGAGACTGTCATCATATCCCATGCCACCCTTAGGGGTAAGTGATTGAAGATATTTGGGCGGCTCTTAACAGCGAGGTCTTGAGAGCCGATGAGGGCGAATTGAGGTGAGAATGGAGCAGCGCCGTAATGGAGGAGCGGGAGAAAAGGGAGATCCCCGAGAAAATCCGCTGACCGGCGGCGTCGTCCGACACGGTTCCCACATGTGAAAATCCGGGAGTGAATAGGCCGGGAACAGAACCTGGTTCGTCTAGGTGGGAGGTGAGTAGTCTCTAACCACTGCACCACTGCGACCCCAGTACATCACAAAATTACGTGGTCGCTGCTGAAAGCTTTATAGAGGCATGTTGCCAACGGTAAGACTGCACACACCGAACGTGCGAAAAGACGGATGAGACAGTTTCTGTGCGTGACCTGGTCGTCCTTAACGCTCCAGACTCGCAAAATACCTTCAGCCAGCCAGCTAAACTTATGAAAACATAAGTTAGACAGTTCGTGCTACAGTTAGAAAGCTGTCACTGTCCTGCCTGACACTTATGAATAGGATTATATCTGTCGGATGCCATGTGGTCGTCTGTCTCTTGACTAACTGGCCTGTCAGAATGCCTCTGAAAAGGTGGAGTAACTTTCTTTAACTGTTTATTACGTTAGCTGTTGACATTACGAGGGAGTTTGGCTTTATATGTACAGCCAACTTGTTTCAGATAGTATGAACTTTTCTGATCCTGCATAAACTGCAAAATCTAAAATGTGCATTTGTAGAAACTATTTTTAAATGTGTATAGTAAATTAAAATGTTCTAATGTAAAATGTATCTAGTACAGTGTTTTACACATGTGCTAAATAATTTCGGTTATTTTGGAACGACAATAATTTGCCGTATACATATTGGTTACAAGGTACACAGCATAGGTATCTTAATTTTCTTCTGCAACAGACTGCAGTGAAAATTAGTGTGTATTACTTAAATCCGTATTTAATTTAATGAGCTCACGGGACTCACACACACAGAAAATTTAATATATGTGTTATCTTCTGTTGGTAAACCTACGCAGAAGTGGAGGTAGGTTTATTCGTTTTATCTTTATTTTTTTCATCCGTATAACGCTTTCTTATTACTTGCAAATCTGAAGATCGCCAGTTATATCTTTAAACTTCGTTTTACCTTTCAGTAGTGCTGTTTCCTTAATTTTTTTAAATTTTAATGTTACGACTTTATTCATGTATGAATCACCCACAAAATGTGTTTGTATCCTGACAGAAGCAAATATTTGGTACCTCACCTGCGTTATTCTGTGACACATTAAAATAAGTTACTGGTTTACTGTCGCTGCAACACGCTTAAAAATGATCAAACGCTTGAAGTTTGGCTTATAATAGTCATCGTGCCAAAAATTCATAGCTAGGTTATTTAATATTTGACTTAATTAGTAATATTTACGAATGCGTACACTTGGCAGAAATGAAATAATAACTCTAGGCTAGACTCACGTTAGAACGCGCCTTGTATTTCTTAAAAATAGTTTTGCACACGGAAAAGTACAACATACTGTAACACTACTAGTACAAAGCAATTACAGATAACTTGACTTATTAATGCTATAAGAAGTGACAGTTCACATGAACTTGACAAACTATAATTGAATAACATTTTAAAAAATACGTGGCGTTATTATTTTCACGCACTTCAGTTAACATATTTAAGCAATCTCAGATACCGTAACACAAACACACCGACATACGTTTATGCTACAGAAACACTTCGAAGTTGTACTCAAAATAAAATCTAAAAAATTCTGGACATAAGCGTGCATAAATAAATATCATGACGTTAGGCATAAAAGTGGATAAGACTACATAATTACTTCGGCCTCGTGTAATTACACGTAATTAATTCAAATCAAAAATAAGTAAACTATGTATGAATTTAGCACATCTTATCTGAGACTGCTGAAATTATAATTCCGACAATTTATGTTATATAAAATGTGATATTACGTGCTTCACGCAACGATCACTTCAGTAACAAGTAAAAAAGTTTTTGATGTGTAAATAAATGTGTTTGTGTGTGTGCACACATTCTGTAGGCTATTCATATAGAAAACTTTCATCACATCACAAATCGCTTCACACGAAAGATACACACGTGGCTGGGCCACCGCAGTCATGAGCAAATAATAAAATATTAATAACGCACCGAAAACTGCACTGCACGGGAAATAATATAATAATCCGTTTCACTAAGTCACTGTATAAACAAAGTTTAAAGGAATAAAACACGAAATGTAGACACANTAAGTCACTGTATAAACAAAGTTTAAAGGAATAAAACACGAAATGTAGACACACACATTCGTGAATACGTATTAACCACGGAGCAGCCAACATGGCGCCGGTGACGCGAGGAGTCAATTGGAATGTTTTTTGCTCACAACAGGCCCGCCATGGCCCCTCATTAAAAATTCATGTGGTTTGAAACTGTTGAAAGTACGAAGTAAGAGAGCGAAAATATTTGAAGAACCGCTTATGTTTGACGGGAATCTTAAATTTGCTGATATATTTTGTACGCACTATTTTCAGCTAGCGTTGCCCAACGTGAACACATGCACAGGCCTGTTGTGACACCGTTACAAGTTTATTGGTGGTGCTGTCTTGTCATTTAACTGCCTTCGTAAACGAAATACAGTATATGTGTAGCCTCATCTATTTGCAAAGACCAAAGAACTAGGCAAGCAGCGCAGAAGGTNGTTTTTGATGTGTAAATAAATGTGTTTGTGTGTGTGCACACATTCTGTAGGCTATTCATATAGAAAACTTTCATCGCATCACAAATCGCTTCACACGAAAGATACACACGTGGCTGGGCCACCGCAGTTATGAGCAAATAATAAAATATTAATAACGCACCGAAAACTGCACTGCACGGGAAATAATATAATAATCCGTTTCACTAAGTCACTGTATAAACAAAGTTTAAAGGAATAAAACACGAAATGTAGNTAAGTCACTGTATAAACAAAGTTTAAAGGAATAAAACACGAAATGTAGACACACACATTCGTGAATACGTATTAACCACGGAGCAGCCAACATGGCGCCGGTGACGCGAGGAGTCAATTGGAATGTTTTTTGCTCACAACAGGCCCGCCATGGCCCCTCATTAAAAATTCATGTGGTTTGAAACTGTTGAAAGTACGAAGTAAGAGAGCGAAAATATTTGAAGAACCGCTTATGTTTGACGGGAATCTTAAATTTGCTGATATATTTTGTACGCACTATTTTCAGCTAGCGTTGCCCAACGTGAACACATGCACAGGCCTGTTGTGACACCGTTACAAGTTTATTGGTGGTGCTGTCTTGTCATTTAACTGCCTTCGTAAACGAAATACAGTATATGTGTAGCCTCATCTATTTGCAAAGACCAAAGAACTAGGCAAGCAGCGCAGAAGGTNGGGGGGGGGGGGTCACGGTGGTGTAGTAAGTAGTCAAGACTACTCTCCTCCGGTCAAGACGAACCGGGTTCGATTCCCGGCAGGGTCACCCGGGTTTTCGCACGCGGGTAACGTGGTGGACGTTGCCGATGGCCGGCAGGTTTTCTGGGGGAATTTCTTTTTTTCCCCCCCGCCATTACATTCCAACCTCACTTCATTTGAACTTAATTGCGCTCCCACCGACACTCAAGACCCTGACCTCTCAAGACGAAATGCCGTGGCGGTTCCTTTGATGTGAACGTCCCCATTCTCTGATTGGCTGCGCGAGTCTTCAGGATCGGACGTAAATGTCTGGCCGGCTACTGCATGCTACGAAAGTTACTTTATCGGCTGGGCTGCCGACTGGCGAGTAATTACAAGGCACTGGTTGGCGAATGGCGCTCCAACATGTCGCTGGCAAGTTACGTATTTTACTGGCGTGTGACTGGAACTCGCGGTGCAAGCGGCAGTTCCACCTCTGCAATACTCAAGTATAGAGGGTTTACGATAAACTGAGCACTTTTAAAATCAACCTGCGAAAAATCATAGCACGTGTTTTAACGGACACGCCGACTGGTTGGTCCCCAGTTAAGTTGGCAGCGAAAAACGAAAAATAATGTCGTATTGAAAGAGTAACCTTTACATTTGTGACCACTAAATTTATTACAAATATTTTCTGTTTTTTTTTATACATATTAGAGTTTCTTTTCAGAAGCATTTTAACCGGCCAGTTAGTCGAGAGGCAGATGACCACACGGCATCCGACAGAAATTACCTTGTTGATTGATAAGAGCCAGGCAGATGACAGTGACAGCTTTGTAACTGCAGCACAAATTGTGTAACACGTGTTTTTGTAAATTTAGCTGCCTGGCCGGAGATATTTTGCTAGTCTGGAGCGTTAAGGACGGCCACATTATTTACATTGTTACATTCCTAACGATTTCACAGATTTCACAGTTACACTCGATTGGCGCATGAATAAAGTGAGAGGGTCATTGCAATGCTAATTTGTCAAATGGTGGAAGGATACAGAAACCGCAGAGAAGTAGATCTCAAGAAGGACTTTCAAAGGTGCTCAGTTAACCACGAACAGCTCTTACTCTATGACACTGGGATCCAGAAAATCGCCGGCACGTTCAGTTGTTTGAAAATGCCATTGCGAAGGCATGTACGGTGGCTGTGCAGACGTGTTCTCCGGGTGAAATAACAGTCTGCGAGCGACGACGAGGGACGTGTGCAGGGTATCTGTGGGGGTCGACGGCTCGTGTGTCCGTCGTCCACTGCGGGCCGACTGCGCAAACACGCTCGCGCCGGACAAGTGACATCGGATCGGACAGTTATTTGTTCGGCGCGCTAGTTAGACCTCCTGCTGGCGGCTCCGGCAATTAAGATGGATGGACAGCTGGCGACGACGAGCGTTGAATTGAGGACTGCGACCGGCCATTACTGCAGCACGTGCCACGTAAGTCTAAGCAAGGAACAGAATACTTAATAATACAGAGGTGAAATAGGCGCTTATTCCGCGTACTCCAGCCGCGGTGGTGTGGTGGACAGACTAATCGCCTCCCACCTAGGCGAACCGGGTTCGATTCCCCTCGGGGTCGCTCCTGGATTTTCGCACGTGGGAATCGTGTCGGACGATGCTACTGGTCGGCGTGTTTTCTCGGGGATCTTCCTTTTCCCCCCACCCACCATTCCAGCGCTGCTCCATACTCACCCCGCTTCATCCTCATCGGTTCTCAAGACCTCGATGTTAAGAGCCACCAAAATCTCTTCACTTAATTTCACTTGGTACGCCGTTCGCCAATCAGTGCCCGTTGACCTACTCGCCAGCCGGCAGCTCAGCCAATAGGGAACCTTTCGCAGTATGCAGTAGCCAGACAGACACAAACAAGGCCCGTTCTTAGAGCCTTTCGCAGCCAATCAAAGAATTTGTACGCCCACATCAAGGGAACCGCCACGCCATTTCGCCTCTGTGTACTTATCTGCTCTGTGTCTAAAGCCGGGCGTACATTGGGACGTAGCGGATGAAGTTCGCTTCATAAGCGGCATATTCTTGAGTATTCTGCGCCCTGAAGTTGTTATTCTCCTATTCGCAAGCCCAAATCCCCCTCCCCCCTCTTCCTACTTCAACAAGGCCAATCCACGCTATATTCCATTCAAGGTTACTTCCAACTTTTCTCAAGCCCTACTGAATTTCTACTTCCAGGATATTCCTCCGCCGTCTCACGCAAACAAAGCTTAAAAATGTACACCAGGGACAACGCACGGCATTCGTGCGCACTGAATGTAATGTTATTTTGCATAAGAACTATTTCTTATTAGGTATTACCAACACACCTATTTTCACTCTGTCTTTATTCATATTAGTTATAAATGAACTATTATAATTTATAGATAACATATAAGTAAAAGTTCAATTTAACTAAAAAAAAGGTACGTTTATGTTAACACAAGTATAAAACACTTGTGATTACAGGACACGTTTTGGAAACACTCAAACACGTCATACATGGGATGTTTTTTCAAAGGTTTGATTCAAATAGCGTGAAGAAACCCCGAAAAGAATATACCGCATTCTTTCCAGATATTTTGTAAACTTGGCCAAGTTCTGGTTTCTTCGCCACACGTACGACGAAAGGACGAGTACGTAAAAATTGATCCGGTCCAAGTTGTGTGTGTGTGTGCTTTTGATGTATAACGAGTATACATATACACGGGCAACCATACACAATTTCTACACATCACATGCGTGCCGACTATTTGCAAACAGCCTTGAGCCATTACAGCAGATATAGATGATAGGTAATCTTAAAGACGTGGTAGTCCGGACGTATTTTCTGTACATCCGTTTCTTGTGCTTTTGCGCGTGTCTCAGCAGATAAATATCCTGCGAATACTACTTTCTGCCAGAGAAGATAGAAACTATCTGTCGAAGCCCACGCAGTTTTGTTTTTATCATATCAAGGGCATTAAAAAAATCGTGGGCATGGTAAAAGTATCGCATTCTTAGGGCTTGCATACCCAGTTTCGTTAAGAGGTGCGTGGAAAATAACACATGAAATGCAACACATTGTTTATTTACAACGTCGCCGCTAAATGCCTTTTTACAGCAATGTTTATGATAATTGCTCAAAATTGCTACCACCGACAGTAATGCAAGCTTGGTAGCGTAGGTGGAGTGATTGGCGACCAGATTCAAATTCGCCTGGTATTTCACGCACGCCACCATTGTCAGCCAATCACGCCATATGTAGAGGTGGATGCATTTCCAGCAACTGTTTTAACATTTTCTGTACGGAATTACTCGTTAAGTACGCTGCTAATAAACATTTTATGTTTCCGTTAATGTGTAATGTTTTTGTGTTTGTGCCTCAACGCGTTACTTCCCCCCATATATTCCTATACAATAATTGTTTGTTTTAGTGAGCTCTACCACCCCTCAATGTGTGATAAAGTTCCACTGTTATGGATCTAATTTTCACAGAGAAGCGTAGCGACGGAAGCATTTCACGTCGGTTCAACGCGTCGCGCGTACGTGCGATGGGACTTCGAGGCCTTGCAACTTCATCCAGCCAAACTGATGACCTCACGACTGAAGGGCGAACAGGCTAACAGCTACGATAGTTTAGGCTAACAGCTACGATAGTTTAGGGTTACAGCTACGATAGTTTAGGCATGTGGCGGGTCGCATCTCAACCAAAAAACTGTGTAGTCTGTGTAATATCACACCACGGCGTGTTCCTCGACGTCTTGGAAATTACTCTTGATTGACTAGAGAGGCATCATCAGCTTATGACAATCATGAGAGAGTTAATACGTGGGTGAACACTATTTCGCGAGATAACTTCTTACTTGCAATGTTTTCTCGTGTAAATAAACGTTTGTCCATCTTTAGGCAAAAATAAAAGTAGCATTCAAGTAACATCACTATTATTGCAGCACGAGTTTCACTGTACTAGCATGAGCAATAGCGAAGTATAGCTTTTTGGCCTATACCGAAGCTTCTGCACTCCACTTAAAAGCTATTTTTGTAGTATTTTGTGTTTTAAAAAAAATATATTTCAGTGATATTAAAAAAAAATTATTGGAAGCATTTGAACTTCTTCATTAGTTAGTTTCTACGAATTATTCCAAACATCATACTGGAGTTGTTTTAACCCTTTCACTCGCAGTGTCCTCTACCTGGGAAGTTGCATATGAAGTGACTTGAACGGTCCGCACTGTACACAGCAGAGCATACCGTCCAATGAGAAAGGTTCCCGACGTGTGGGAGACATCATTCGCTTCGTAGCCTCATGAACCAACCACTGCTGCCAGTAACATGAAGCACAGAGAGACTACTATTGGTCCCGATGTAAGACAAAGCGTCGTCTGGATATCAGTACAGTTATGAACAAAAAATTTGTTTGTTGCAATGTCTAAAATTACATNATGAAGCACAGAGAGACTACTATTGGTCCCGATGTAAGACAAAGCGTCGTCTGGATATCAGTACAGTTATGAACAAAAAATTTGTTTGTTGCAATGTCTAAAATTTTTTTTTTTTTTTACTTTTTTTTTACTTAAAGGGTTACGGAGTATAAGATTTACTCCAACGATGATATATTTGAAATACCTTCCCCGTTAGTTAAACATTAGTATATAACATAATTTCTAAACAAAGAACTATATGGAATACCTTTAAGGAGTATATTTTATAATTCGCTAGTGATACTCTCGCTTTAATGTCACTACGAACTGACATTTGGCCAGGGGTCAGTGCTGCTATCTCGTAATGCTCATGAACTAGTACCATCTGAAAATCTTGCATTCATAGAAAAAAGTAGGCCTAAATTTATTTCAGAAGTATTATTACAAAATTATTAAAAAATAAATTTAATTTAAAGATGAAAATTCACTGTAATACCAAAATTCGAGACACAAGAGACACTGTATAACGGGGAAAAAAAATATAATTCAACTAGCAGATCGTTATATCAGAGCACAGCCTGCTGCGTTGCCAAACGTGCATCTTTGCACAAAGATNATATAATTCAACTAGCAGATCGTTATATCAGAGCACAGCCTGCTGCGTTGCCAAACGTGCA
This sequence comes from Clitarchus hookeri, assembly GCA_002778355.1. Lineage (NCBI taxonomy): Eukaryota > Metazoa > Arthropoda > Insecta > Phasmatodea > Phasmatidae > Clitarchus > Clitarchus hookeri. The sequence goes on from NQII01009187.1 coordinate 19,138, forward strand.
TCTTTGCACAAAGATATCAATAAAGATATGGCTTACAGAATACCACATAAAGACGCTTACGATCCATCATTATGTCTCTCTTTACCGTAAAGGCAATCTCGTTGACTGTCTTTAAGCAAGCTCAAGTTAGAGAATATAACTCGCAATTTTACGCGCTATCTAGATGCTGTTCTTCCCATCTACAATTTTGACTGTTACAGCACTCAAGAAGGTTTATTTTTGTGGGGTACTGTACACTGAGAGGCTCAATGCACAATGATCTTCCCTGTGGGTTGCTGATTCTCAGACAGTGTTTCTCCTCTATAGTTTATTCACAGTATCATCACACTTTCTGAACCAAATCTTTGAAAAATCACACCATGTACGACGTGTTTGGTTATTTTCTAAATACGTCGTGTGTGAAATTGGACTTTTGAGTGTTTCATCTGTACACTCTAATATTTAATTTATGATTAATATGAATAAAAACANGTGTGTGAAATTGGACTTTTGAGTGTTTCATCTGTACACTCTAATATTTAATTTATGATTAATATGAATAAAAACTGAGGAAAAATAGGTGTGTTGGTAATGCCTAGTAAGAAATAGTTCACGTGCAAAATACCATTGAAATGACTGCGTACGAATACGGTGCGTTGTTCCTTTGGTGTGATTTTCAAGACTTGGTTTTAACTTTGTTTACACGAGGCGCAGGAATATCCTGAAAGTATAGAACTTANTTTGGTGTGATTTTCAAGACTTGGTTTTAACTTTGTTTACACGAGGCGCAGGAATATCCTGAAAGTATAGAACTTAAGCAGGACCACAGGAAATATGTAAGTAACCGTGGACTGTACGTTATGACTGTTTAGTTTTACTATAGCTGAACACAAACCCTACAACTCATTGACCGTGATAATAATAATAATAATAATGGCGTGTGGGGAATGCACCCAGGGCAAGGCAACACCCTCCGAGTGACGGTCTTTCCAACTGGGACCCGTAGGTGACCGTCATCCCCGAGCATGACAGAAATGAAACCCAAGGGCGGGGGAAATAGGAGTACCCCGAGAAAGCCCGCCGGCAAGCGGCATCATCCAGCACGATTCCCACATGCGAAGATCCGGGAGTGGATCCTCCGGGGATCGAACCCGGTTCGCCGTGGTGGGAGGCGAGCGCCCTGGCCACTACGCCACCGCTGCCCCTATTGGCCGTGATGACTAAGTAAGTGCTGTGTCAACTAAGTAGAGCGCACTTCAAAAATTTTCTGATTTGCGACACCCGAAAACATAAATTAACGTGGGTCATAAAAAGTTAATACGGGCAGGATTATTTATTTATTTTTTTACTTTTTTTTACAGGATTTTTTTAGCTACCTCGCTGGTAAAAGTTACAAACGACAAACCACGCGTTTAACCTAAATTACGTATGTGCGCTCGTGTTTTGTCAACGTGCTGTCGCGATCGCCCAGGTACTCCACGACCACACCACACGAACTACATTATTTTTCATAAAACTGTAACTATGAGCACGTCTTTTTTTTTTTTTTTTTTTTACGTGCATTTGCAAGGTCATGAATTACCTTTGAGATCAAATTAAAATTAAACAAGTTGTAATTTGATTCAAGTTACACGCGGAGCGCGAGTACCCATTAATTAAAAACACGCATGTTAATTTGTGGACTGATGACAAAATAATGATGATGTATGTTGCACTCTGGCTTAGAAGAGTTTTTTCCCCTAGGTGATTTGCTTCGAACGTGTATGTCCAAGCTTGCTAACAGTAATGTCATCAGTACCTTGAGTAAATATTTTCTAATACATTTTATATTTGAGGATACCTTGGATAAATTTATTTATATACACCTGCTCTAATTAGAAAGGACTTATTCATTGTAATGGGACAGCCAAACGATATAAATACATAATACCGACAGTGTTATTGCTTGCTCATGGTAAAACCAAAGCATCGATTGCGTATTTATAAAATCCTTATATTTTTCAAACTTTGCCGACCTTCCGTGCCGGTTGAAAAATCAAATTTTGAAGTGAAGAGTCCTGGGTTCGAATCACGCTATGACGGAAATTAAGATTTGATTTAGTATGCAAGCTTTGGTCAATTGGTATATACGCATTAAACAGGCACGCTTAAAACTAACATTAGAAAAACTTAAAAACGTGGAACTACAAATATTCTGGAAAATATTTTGTTTTGCTGTGGCCACCTTTAAAGTATACTATTATTTACCTAGGAGGAGAGTGTTTAGTGAAAATATCAATAGTCGTCGCAGCAACAATAATGATTTAATATCTGTTTTTGCAGACATTAAGCAGGTATTTATTAGCTGTTCACGGTAAACTGAGCGCTTTTGAAATCTCTGCTTAAGATCGACTTGTTTGCCCATTGTGTATTCTTCCCCCATGGGTAAAATTAACAATTTCATTTCCCTGATCAATTTGTTCATGCATCGGTTAAGTGAAAATGTGAAATTATTAGAAAAGTAAATGTGTTAAGTTTTTTATAATTCTTACACCTATATTAAAAACAGACACAAATGAATTCAGTATTATAAAATGCTTACCTAACACTTTTAATTCAACATTAATACATGTAACTACTTTACCTACGTTGTTACCAACTTTACTAGGCGCAAGTCAGTCAGTGTTCCCGTTGAAATATATGGAGTTATAGGCAGTGACATTTTTCAAAGGTTGATTTCAAAAATTATCATTTAACCGGGAACAGGCTATAACTATATTTTGTGCAAAAAGGAGACGTTCGTGTAAGGAAACTGCATTGTCTTTTTTCCTTGGAATGAGTTGGGAGTAACTTAACTACAGTGCTCATTCGGTTAGGATCAAACACCTGAACTTCATACAGACTATAACTTATTTAATAAAATAAATATGTAGTACGCCACGACCTTAGTGCGGTAATTTAGTATGCAGTGGGTCAGAAAATGTGTTTGCGGGCGGTCTGAAGACCTGTATGTTAAACTCCCCAACACTCTAAACGCTCCCCTCTTACTCATTTGTTCAACGCCTGCCGCCTTAGTGGTTTGCCGTTTTAAGGGGAACCAATAGTTCACAATGTTAAAAGCCTCAAGGTTACATCCGTCCGAAAGGAAGCATCGCTAAGGCGATGGAAAATTACATAAACAAGCTTCGCGTGTGTTCTGGTTACTCAGAATTTTAAGCGGTGACTTTAGGGTTACAGCAATCTCTTCAGGAAAGATACAGCACTGTCGCTGTAGTTTAAAACACTGTTGCACATAAAACTAAATATCCTAAACAGAGGGCTACTGACGATTTTTGCTGATTTTGACACTTTCCAACTGCCAACTGTCAATGACGACATTACAACATAACAACACACTATCGACTTTCATTTATGCTGTGAAACAATATCTACATTAAAATATTTCATAGTTTATTTTAGAATTTATAATAGACATAACTGCGTACAATGAAACCCATAGACATCTCGAGTCCTTTTAACCAGGGATCAGACAGCGCAGATTCTGTCCGTTTCTTGCAGATTGTTCCTGACTTGTCGTTTTCACAGAGTGTCCGCTCACAAAAGTAACTGAAATGTTACTTTTGTGTCTAGCTTTGTGTCTGACTTTTTTAAGTCTAGCTTGCGCCCTAATGAAATCGGGAAACTTTCTGATGCATGAGAGTACATCTATAAGGCTTTGCGAAGAAAAAAAATGTAAAAATGCTTTATTTATAGNTCAAGTTACACGCGGAGCGCGAGTACCCATTAATTAAAAACACGCATGTTAATTTGTGGACTGATGACAAAATAACGATGATGTATGTTGCACTCTGGCTTACAAGAGTTTTTTCCCCTAGGTGATTTGCTTCGAACGTGTATGTTCAAGCTTGCTAACAGTAATGTCATCAGTACCTTGAGTAAATATTTTCTAATACATTTTATATTTGAGGATACCTTGGATAAATTTATTTATATACACCTGCTCTAATTAGAAAGGACTTATTCATTGTAATGGGACAGCCAAACGATATAAATACATAATACCGACAGTGTTATTGCTTGCTCATGGTAAAACCAAAGCATCGATTTCGTATTTATAAAATCCTTATATTTTTCAAACTTTGCCGACCTTCCGTGCCGGTTGAAAAATCAAATTTTGAAGTGAAGAGTCCTGGGTTCGAATCACGCTATGACGGAAATTAAGATTTGATTTAGTATGCAAGCTTTGGTCAATTGGTATATACGCATTAAACAGGCACGCTTAAAACTAACATTAGAAAAACTTAAAAACGTGGAACTACAAATATTCGGGGAAATATTTTGTTTTGCTGTGGCCACCTTTAAAGTATACTATTATTTACGTAGGAGGAGAGTGTTTAGTGAAAATATCAATAGTCGTCGCAGCAACAATAATGATTTAATATCTGTTTTTGCAGACATTATTAGCTGTTCACGGTAAACTGAGCGCTTTTGAAATCTCTGCTTAAGATCGACTTGTTTGCCCATTGTGTATTCTTCCCCCATGGGTAAAATTAACAATTTCATTTCCCTGATCAATTTGTTCATGCATCGGTTAAGTGAAAATGTGAAATTATTAGAAAAGTAAATGTGTTAAGTTTTTTATAATTCTTACACCTATATTAAAAACAGACACAAATGAATTCAGTATTATAAAATGCTTACCTAACACTTTTAATTCAACATTAATACATGTAACTACTTTACCTACGTTGTTACCAACTTTACTAGGCGCAAGTCAGTCAGTGTTCCCGTTGAAATATATGGAGTTATAGGCAGTGACATTTTTCAAAGGTTGATTTCAAAAATTATCATTTAACCGGGAACAGGCTATAACTATATTTTGTGCATAAAGGAGACGTTCGTGTAAGGAAACTGCATTGTCTTTTTTCCTTGGAATGAGTTGGGAGTAACTTAACTACAGTGCTCATTCGGTTAGGATCAAACACCTGAACTTCATACAGACTATAACTTATTTAATAAAATAAATATGTAGTACGCCACGACCTTAGTGCGGTAATTTAGTATGCAGTGGGTCAGAAAATGTGTTTGCGGGCGGTCTGAAGACCTGTATGTTAAACTCCCCAACACTCTAAACGCTCCCCTCTTACTCATTTGTTCAACGACTGCCGCCTTAGTGGTTTGCCGTTTTAAGGGGAACCAATAGTTCACAATGTTAAAAGCCTCAAGGTTACATCCGTCCGAAAGGAAGCATCGCTAAGGCGATGGAAAATTACATAAACAAGCTTCACGTGTGTTCTGGTTACTCGGAATTTTAAGCGGTGACTTTAGGGTTACAGCAATCTCTTCAGGAAAGATACAGCACTGTCGCTGTAGTTTAAAACACTGTTGCACGTAAAACTAACTATCGTAAACACAGAGCTACTCACATCGATTTTTTCTGATTTTGACACTTTCCAACTGCCACATTTGGGTTTCAATAACGACATTACAACATAACAACAAACTATCGACTTTCATTTATGCTGTGAAACAATATCTACATTAAAATATTTCATAGTTTATTTTAGAATTTATAATAAGACATAACTGCGTACAACGAGACCCATAGACATCTCGAGTCCTTTTAACCAGGGATCAGACAGCGCAGATTCTGTCCGTTTCTTGCAGATTGTTCCTGACTTGTCGTTTTCACAGAGTGTCCGTCCACAAAAGTAACTGAAATGTGTACATGTTTTAAGTCTAGCTTGCGCCCTAATGAAGTCAGGAAACTTTCTGATGCATGAGAGTACATCTATAAGGCTTTGCGAAGAAAAAAAATGTAAAAATGCTTTATTTATAGAGCGTCGTACTCTTAGATCGCAGTACAGTGAGAATGACGCGCATTGTTGCCAGATTACTCCAGATTTGCGACGTAACTGGCAGGGTGAGTTACAAATGGGTGGCGAAGGAAATGGCCTTATTAAGGGAATTTTATCTGTTTACCTCCCTGACTACTCTTGAGAGAATCCAATCCTGCGAAGCAAAGCTAAGCGGCTCCTTCGAAATTGAAACCTATGAGAAACCCTGTATTTGTGATTGCATGGCGCGCACGCAACAAACGTGGCATATTTTTTGAGGCTGCAAAAATACAACTTATCAGGCAACAGCACACGCAGGAACGAGGATAGCGTTGACAGAGGAAATCATTTTTTTTTTGGAAAGAGAGAGAGTGAATGTCCATTACACCGCACACTGCAATCTAAGAGCGAGACGCTCTATAGTAGACGAACACTCAACACGTGTAAAGAAAAGACCATCCACAGAGGTGAGAGACGAACGTTGATGCGTCGTAATTAAACACTATGTTGGATGCAATTAAATAGCTCATTTAGTGTATTTCGATAAAATCCACTGATGTAAGCTAGGTTTCCCAAACGCGAAAAATCGGTTTTTCGCCCCGGACCGAACCCTGGTCACCATGTTTCTTGTCCGACGTCCCGTTTGATCATCATGATGAAATTGGTATAGTGCTTCACAGTCAATTTAACACTTTCGAAATGACTCTTCAACACNTAATTTGACACTTTCGAAATGACTCTTCAACACTTTCAACATTGGACGAAATACTACAGCATGAAACGATCCAAGCAACGCCGTGGTATTATTACACACACACGCACGTATATACACTTGTGTCTTGTGTGTTTTTTTACTATAGATAGGGCCACACCTTGTGCGGAAAGATATACTACGCGGACTTTTGCTGCATTAATTTGGTTATTTGCTGCGTGCTTTTTGAGAAGAGATTTTCTTATCTGATTGGTCCAATCAGAGTTAAGTTATTAGTCCAATGCTGAACGTCTGTAATTCGCGAACAGACAAATAAGAGGTAAACACGCAACAGATAATGTCGCCTAATCAGGGAAATGGAACCACCATGGTTCTAAGAAATTGTTTTTGGAGTACAGATAGTAGCGGAATTTTTTTCGCAAAATAAATACCGCCAATTAAAGCAAATTTTTTCATTTATGTACAAACATTTAAATGGTAATTCAGTAGTCAATAATGTAAACGTTAATGCTGTTCAAGTGTTCGAAATGATGTTTACATAATTATAAAATATTTTACATTTTTTTAAATACGGTATCAAGCACCAGTCGCACGAAAGTTAATGTATTCTGTCAAATTTTAAAATGACGCACAGTAAAATATTTGGCTACAGCGAAAAATAATTTTCAGTGCCACCTGAATGACGAAAAGAAATGNTAAAATGACGCACAGTAAAATATTTGGCTACAGCGAAAAATAATTTTCAGTGCCACCTGAATGACGAAAAGAAATGTATTGGTATTCAACATGTATTTCGTCAATAAATAATCGTAGGCGAACCAAGTGTCGCACTTTAGGGGAAAAAAAATTTCTTCCTGGCATTATTATGATTCCTATTAACATTAGGTCACTTTAAAAGAAGCGTATTTTTAGTATTTTTTTGAAGCAAGGTCTATAGTGGAAATCTTCATAATTACGTCAATCACGACATAAAATAATTTTTTCATTGTTTTGATATTTTAACTAAATCATTGTTAATATCACGTTAAACAAAAAGCGACATTTTCTCAAGAACACTTAAAAGTACTTAAGACGGGAACTACTTTACATTATAAGCTGCCAACATTTAAACATGAAAGTAGTATTCATATTACGATGCTAAAATTATGTCTTAATTACTTAATCAAAGAATATGTACTTTTTTTTAAAGTTTTGGAATGGCTGCCATTTGGTATCACTGTTATAGGGTTTTGATGGCTATTTGAGCACTTTTGAAATCTACCTTTTTAAAATGTCACTGACCTCACCTGCATATTTTTAATGAAAACACAGATTTGCGTGCGGCTAGTAAAGTTGGTAACGACAGAAGGGAGTAGTTCCATTTCTTAACGTCGAATAAAAAATGTAAGATAAACATTTGTGAATAAGTTACTGAAATTATTTATTTTTCCTTCAGTTTTCTTAATGCATATAAGTGTAAGAATCAGCAAATTTGTAATTTTTCCCTTTTATTATTTCACAGTTTCACTTGACCAAGGCATAAATAAAGTTATGAGGCCCATGGTAATATATAATTTTACATGTGGCGGAATAATACACGGTTTGCATACAAGAAGATCTTAAGCAGGTCTTTCGAAAATGCTCCGTTTACACGTAACATTTTTTTTCTCGCTTACGTGGTAAACAAAAAAAAACTTTCACGAGGTATTTTCTTTTTCTTACGGAGACGGTAGGAAAATTTTCCCCGAGGAGTTGGCGACGGGAATAGCGGCGCCGACTGTCCCGGGATGTCGCAGCCAGTTTCCGCTCGTGTTCTCGCGACCTGCGTTATTTCCCCGGCCGCCCCGCCGTGACAAATATCCTGCCGCGACGGAGGCGTGTCAAACCTCGGGATGGACCGCTCGCCGACGCGGGCGGCGACCACGTCGTGTGGCCGGCACGCCGCTGCAGTCGCAACCATAAGAACAACCGCAAAGGAATATCAGCGCAACAATCTCCAACAACAAGATCCGTGAAGTAACAGCGTAACCTTTACCATTTAATGACAGTGCATCAGAAGTTTTTTTACAGGGGGTTCTCCCCTTTTTCCCCAAAGTGAAATAAATTAACAAAAATAAGTGAAAACCCAAGAATAAATAAAGTGTACCATCCTGATTCCTTAAATAAATAACTGTAAGTATAATATATAGGTAGCTAAAATAAACTTAAAACAGCCATTTCCAATTGTGTTCAATCTATTTTTCTAATTAACTTAAGAACTCTTACTCTAAATTTAAACTTAATCTAATAATAAATGTAGCCAGTATAAATCTGGCATGGCTTACCATATATAACAGATAGTATAGTATTTAAAAAAACGTNATAAATCTGGCATGGCTTACCATATATAACAGATAGTATAGTATTTAAAAAAACGTACGTACGTTTCACGATAAACGGCGCTTTGTAAAGCCCCGCTTAAGGCTCCCGACCACCTGGCACTTGATCTGCTTTGCAGAGTATTTGGAATACACGTTTCCCCGCAAAACTATTAAACGTTCGCCCGGTGCGCCGATTCACGAAAAGAACGCACGCGTTAGAAACATAATTTCAGAGTACTCCAAAACGCCTAAAAGGAATTTTTAGAGCGCTGTAGCTCAGAATATACACGTAGGATACATACAAAACTACTCAAGCGCCCTGCACTGAGCCTTCCTACAGACTTTCCACCAGTAAAATAGTAGGGTCACCGCTGAAAGTCCCATAGGTATACTGTGTACCATATAAGAAGGCCACATTTTTGACAGTTGACAATCGCAGTGTCTTTTCGTTTATGTATCCATTCGCCATCAACAGGCGTGTCAAGAATAGGCTTTGATGTGGCGAGTCAGCGCGTCCAGGAGGTGCTGCTACGTGCGGCAATTGGTGAACTGCTTGGGTGGCGCTGCATTCGTAAACGGAGCTAGGTGGACGTGTGTAGGGTCGTTCGTAAACGCGGTACACGAAATATATGTTACTTTAAAAATTATACAGAGCTCGCGGGAAAATAAAATTATTTGTATATGCGCGTGAATACGTTATTTTAAACAACAAAACTATAATATGTTTCTGGGTGTAGTTCGGGATATGGATAACAGATGGCATGGAAGGGCATATTGCAAATGATGGTGCGCTTTTAACTCACAAGATGGCAGCACCTGGTTTGAGAGTCTGGAAACTTTGGATTTTTTCGTCACATTTGGATACGTATCGTTTTATTGTGCATCTCATTTTGAACACCTATACATTACTATTTTATCACGAAGTTTCGTTTCTAAAACTAAAAACTGCTGTTTTATGACCACGTAAAATAAAATGTATTAATTAATCTACGAACTCTTTCTTATCCGCGTATCTTCTGCTTGTGTGATGTGCTTCGGCACTGCTCTCAGAATAGCCAACGTAATGTTAACTTTTGTTCGTTCGTGCATCAGCTGATACAGGATTTTGTAAATGGCAGGTTATTTGTTTTGAATATATTAAGTTGCCACTCACTGACTGTCAGAAAGTGGCCTTCTTATATGAAATGAACTATACGCGCAGTGGGACAGAACACTGCACGTCAGTTGATAGGCTTGCGCTTAGCGGCGATGGCGCACTTGATGCGCATGGGAGTGACGCCCTTACCGTACCCGCACTTTTCTCTGTAATTGATTGTTTGGACAACAGTGGACATACGCCATTGCAAACAATTCGTTGTAGTCTCAGGGAATCTACTAGGTAAAGCAAAGTAACTTAGATTAAAAAATAACTTAGTCTAAAAAAAAATTAAATAGGAATGAAGGAGCCTGATTTAGCTGCTGTGTCGACAAACATGTAAACACATATGATTCCAGGAAGGAATCAATTCAGAGAACAAGTAACAGAACAACGCAACACAACGAAAATGTAACATACGTATAATCCCGAGCAGGAGTGTAGTCGAATGACACCAGAAAACTGACTAAACACAACCAGAATAAAGGGCCAAACAGTCAAGCAAGTATCAAATATGAAGAATATTGCCGAAAACTGGACGAACAACGGGCACAGAACAAACGAACACAGATGCTGAGACAGTGTAAATATGGTCGACACGTCGAGTGACGACGACACAGACGAAAAATAGCAAGCATCCTTCAACAACAGGTGCGACGTTTATGGAAGTGCAGTCTGTTCCCGTCTTCAGGCACACAGTCCGAGGCACACTTACAGACTACTTGCATGCACACGGTAAAGTGAGCACTTTCTAAGGCCGTGCTTAAAAAATACTTTAGGCTTATTTGAATCCTTTCTCCAATTCGTAACATAAAAATTGCCATCTGAATAATAAAAACACAGTGTAAACATTTTATAGCTTTCAAAAGTTATCTTATGAGGCCATAATAATATACATATAATTATTTGGTTATTATGTTAGCTGGGAACTCCTAAAAAGTGCTCATTTTACCGTAAACGGCCGATACTATTAATTTTTATCTTGATTCGAAATTGATAACTCCATGTTGTCTTCAATTAAACAGTAACTATTCCTGAGAGTTGTTAGGGCAGTTTTAAATTTAAAATCAACAAACTAAAACAATTTGACGTGAAATAGTTACCGAACAAATAAGTGGCATGCGCGCATGCCAAGAATAGTTCAGCAACATGCTTTGTGAAGTAATTATTGTGATTACGATACACATTTTTTTATTCCAATCACCATTTTGTTAACAATAAGTGCCAATCGAAGCACGGCCCTAGTTTCTGTCGGTTGTGTGTAACGTACATAAATACTAATAACTCTTAATACAAAATACTAGACGAGGAGGCCAGGCCGTGAATGGTTCGAAATCAGCANCAGGCCGTGAATGGTTCAAAATCAGTATGATTCAGTTTGTAAGCACCGGATCGGTAAGCAGCTAGTTCGGGAGCCCATTTTAATCAATGAGTTCCTTTTGTTTAGCATGTCTATGCGAAACGGTTCAACGAAATACGACTTGGTATATTACCTGTCGTTAAAAAAAAATTATCAAAGCCGTGTATCATTCTGCACAATTAAAGACTTACTTTGTTTTAGTTTACTTTTTGCATTTTGTCAGCTTCGAAGCTGACATCATCATACTAGTTCATTCCCTACGGAAATGGTCTGTGCATACAAAAATGTAGCTATGGAACATTGGTCGTAATATCTGTTTTACACATTAAGTAACATATATAATATGATATTTACATTGCATAACTTCAGTGCAGTAAAAAATGTAATATCACCATTGTTTCCATCTACTGCCTTTGTCCACAAGACAAGTTGATATGGGAAAATTAAAAAAAAAATTATTTCAGAAACTTGCGTGTATTAACTATTATGCTATAACTGCGATTGTATGTGTAGCCTAATAAAAATACTGCGAACATGCTTTTCGCCAAGAAACTTCTCAAAATACAGCTTTTTACAGATAAGTGTTTGAGTAATCGACGTGTTTAACAGTATTTCTGTTTAAAAAGGTGAAACCTCAGAAACTATCAACGTTGGTCAATAAACGAGCTGATATCTTCACATACGGACGCCACCCAATAACGACGCATCTGTTGCTTATATGTCAAAAGTAAGTATGTACCAAGCAAGTACTTAGACATTTTTGTGAATAAAAAGTTGTGATTATAAGTTCCAAAATTCAAAATAAAAAAAAAACAGTATTAATGAATTAGGTCGTATCAGTAAGGGACCAATTTTGATCGCTTTCTGTGCGCTAACATTTTTGAAACTGTTTACGTAAAATACGCATGCAGAAAATTACAAAAGTTCGCCTCCTGTTTAAAACTTTCCCATTCCAAGAACTTTCGTTCTGCCCGTTTCCCGATTTCCAGCATTTCTAATGCCAGTAACAGAAATTGTTTTTTTTACTTCATTCACAATGCATGCGAAATAATCAGGGAAGGGAAAGGGAAAAGTATTTCTCTCAAGGAAGTTTTGCAGAATCTGATCCCGGCAAATTGGATACTGGGCGTACTGTTGGGTTTCTCATTGTTTAATTATCTCGTTGGAAATATTAACTGATGGAGGCGTGCATATTTTTAAGGATACAATCTGGCAACTGTTGGCAAGAATACACAAAGCAGTGTTACAAATCGCGAATGGAATACGCAAAGAGAAAAAAAAACGCTCCGCTTGTGTAGTGTTTGCCTCAAGTACACGCCATGCATGGTACCGTGTTGTTTTACGTAAAATATTCTAAGCTATTAATTTACATTGGAAAGGAACACATTCTGATTCCCAGAACATTTCAGCTGATAACAACAAGCGGCCATGTTTGAGGTTCCCTTAATGTATATATATATATATTTTTTTTTTTTTAAGCAGTGTTGTTGCTTTTCTGCGTGATGTGTCTGTTTATTGTCGAGCTGTTTTTTCTTTATCTTGGTTCATATAATAGTTGTTACCAACAAATATAATGAATTGGTTCATATGTTAGTTGTCACCAACAAATAGAATTAATAATGTTTACTCTCTGTTTTTTTTTTATTTACTGTCTTGTGAGTACATTTTGTCGGTGTCAGGCTGAAGACTTATTTTAATAATATAATTTTTTTCTTTCGTTATGGATATTACGATGAAGTGTAAGAGAAGGAAATTTGCAATGACTTCGCCATTTAATAACACCAGTAACTAGTAATTAACAAATAAAATATTTTTCACTGGAGCGTGTGGTTTATCGGCATGACTTTTAAAGTACAAACATTTTGTCTATTGTATTCAATCTGCGCACAGAGAATATTTTATACGTTTTATTATTTTTAATTGGGCGAAGTTGTTTAGCCGTTGTTTCGCCTGTTGTTACATTCATACTACGTTTTGAAGATTGTTCTCGTTGCCTAGATCTATCATGTCGAAACGAGACAACAGAAAGAGTAGCATTTAATTACAATACGAAGATAGGGGGAAAACTTTGAAGAGTACAAGATCTTTGCCGTTTCCAATTTTACATGTCGTAAGTGTGTATAGCACAGCCAACAAGACAAAAAAAAATTTCATGTGCGTCAGCGGCGTGCGGTGAACTGTTTGTTACAAGGTAAGCTGGCGTTAGCTCTGTGCTGTACCCTGTTGCTTGCTAGTTCACACCTCAAACACTAAAACGTAGCTCGGCATTTGACGCCACAGAACGCGTGTAATGGGTCCTTTGTGTTTTTTTTTTTTAAACAAATATTGCGGAATATCTATAGGTTAGTGTGGTTGTCTATTTTTATTGCAAAATTTGCACCCAAGGAACGAAAGTCTTACGCGCTGTCAAGAAACGAATTCTGAGCACACAAAATGCATTGAGTGTTACATATCTGAAACGGTTAGAAATGATTTGTTTAAAATAAATGCAATTCAAATTGACGTTATTTATAAACGCCTAGGCTGTTTTGGTGGCAGCGTACGTGCTAAAAGAACTTAATCCACTCGCTTTAAATGGCGCACATAGCCAACGAGTAATTAAAGCTGTTGCCTGGTTTGAAATCAGTGAGAATTTGAAATAGGGAAAAATACACGTTTATGAAGTTCGGTTTTTGAAGCCACTTTTGAAGATATAAACTTGAAACAAACACCTAAGTGTGAGAAATTATACTATCAAGCTCTGCATCGACGCAAATATAACAATATGTTTTTCGATAATTTTTATTTAATTATTAATTTTGCTGATTTTTCCAGGAAACAGGCTATACGCTAATGTTACAAAAGGCTTAGACAGCAAATAAACGCATATTTTATGCTCAAAAAAGTCACCGGTGGTATATATCGATCTTTAACAGGAACTCCAAAAAACCACATTTCATTAACATGTATTCCCCTATACAACATTATCACTGCTTTCAAACCAGGCAATAGCCTTTTAAAAGTATGGAGGCGAGAGAGTGAGTGACGAGATTTGGACTGCTCTTAACAGCGAGGTCTTAAGATCCCATGAGGGTGAGGCGAGGTATGGAGCAGCGCCTGAATGAAAAGGGAGGGGGGGAGATCTCCGAGAAAACCCGCCGACCAGCGGCATCGTTGGCATGTTTCCCACATGCGACGATCCGGGAGTGACCCCGTCGGGAATCGAACCCGGTTCGCCTAGGTGGGAGGCGAGTGGTCTAACCACTACACCACCGCGGTCNCTAGTTCATTCCCTACGGAAATGGTCTGTGCATACAAAAATGTAGCTATGGAACATTGGTCGTAATATCTGTTTTTCACATTAAGTAACATATATAATATTATATTTACATTGCATAACTACAGTGCAGTAAAAAATGTAATATCATCATTGTTTCCATCTACTGCTTTTGTCCACAAGACAAATTGATATGGGAAAATAAAAAAAAAATTATTTCAGAAACTTGCGTGTATTAACTATTATGCTATAACTGCGATTGTATGTGTAGCCTAATAAAAATACTGCGAACATGCTTTTCGCCAAGAAACTTCTCAAAATACAGCTTTTTACAGATAAGTGTTTGAGTAATCGACGTGTTTCACAGTATTGCTGTTTAAAAAGGTGAAACCTCAGAAATTATCAACGTTGGTCAATAAACGAGCTGATATCTTCAAATACGGACGCCGCCCAATAACGACGCATTTGTTGCGAATATGTCAAAAGTAAGTATGTACCAAGCAAGTACTTAGACATTTTTGTGAATAAAAAGTTGTGATTATAAGTTCCAAAATTCAAAATTTAAAAAAAAAAAACAGTATTAATGAATTAGGTCGTATCAGTAAGGGACCAATTTTGATCGCTTTCTGTGCGCTAACATTTTTGAAACTGTTTACGTAAAATACGCATGCAGAAAATTACAAAAGTTCGCCTCCTGTTTAAAACTTTCCCATTCCAAGAACTTTCGTTCTGCCCGTTTCCCGATTTCCAGCATTTCTAATGCCAGTAACATAATTGTTTTTTGCTTCATTCACAATGCATGCGAAATAATCAGGGAAGGGAAAGGGAAAAGTATTTCTCTCAAGGAAGTTTTGCAGAATCTGATCCCGGCAAATTGGATACTGGGCGTACTGTTGGGTTTCTCATTGTTTAATTATCTCGTTGGAAATATTAACTGATGGAGGCGTGCATATTTTTAAGGATACAATCTGGCAACTGTTGGCAAGAATACACAAAGCAGTGTTACAAATCGCGAATGAAATACGCAAAGAGAAAAAAAAACGCTCCGCTTGTGTAGTGTTTGCCTCAAGTACACGCCATGCATGGTACCGTGTTGTTTTACGTAAAATATTCTAAGCTATTAATTTACATTGGAAAGGAACACATTCTGATTCCCAGAACATTTCAGCTGATAACAACAAGCGGCCATGTTTGAGGTTCCCTTAATGTTTATATATATATATTTTTTTTTTTTTAAGCAGTGTTGTTGCTTTTCTGCGTGATGTGTCTTGTTTATTGTCGAGCTGTTTTTTCTTTATCTTGGTTCATATAATAGTTGTTACCAACAAATATAATTAATTGGTTCATATGTTAGTTGTCACCAACAAATAGAATTAACATTGTTTACTCTCTGTTTTTTTATTTACTGTCTTGTGAGTACATTTTGTCGGTGTCAGGCTGAAGACTTATTTCAATAATTTTTTTTTTCTTTCGTTATGGATATTACGATGAAGTGTAAGAGAAGGAAATTTGTCGTGACTTCGCCATTTAATAACACCAGTAATTAGTAATTAACAAATAAAATATTTTTCACTGGAGCGTGTGGTTTTTCGGCAGGACTTTTAAAGTACAAACATTTTGTCTATTGTATTCAATCTGCGCACAGAGAATATTTTATACGTTTTATTATTTTTAATTGGGCGAAGCTGTTTAGCCGTATTTTTTTTAAGTTGGCTATAAATTTCGCCTGTTGTTACATTCATACTACGTTTTAAAGATTGTTCTCGTCACCTAGCTCTATCATGTCGAATCGAGACAACAGAAAGAGTAGCATTTAATTACAATACGAAGATAGGTGGAAAACTTTGAAGAGTACAAGATCTTTGCCGTTTCCAATTTTCCATGTCGTAAGTGTGTATAGCACAGCAGCCAACAAGACAAAAGAAAATTTCATGTGCGTCAGCGGCGTGCGGTGAACTGTTTGTTACAAGGTAAGCTGGCGTTAGCTCTGTGCTGTACCCTGTTGCTTGCTAGTTCACACCTCAACCACTAAAACGTAGCTCGGCATTTGACGCCACAGAACGCGTGTAATGGGTCCTTTGTGTTTTTTTTTTTTAAACAAATATTGCGGAATATCTATAGGTTAGTGTGGTTGTCTATTTTTATTGCAAAATTTGCACCCAAGGAACGAAAGTCTTACGCGCTGTCAAGAAACGAATTCTGAGCACACAAAATGCATTGAGTGTTACATATCTGAAACGGTTAGAAATTATTTGTTTAAAATAAATGCAATTCAAATTGACGTTATTTATAAACGCCTAGGCTGTTTTGGTGGCAGCATACGTGCTAACAGAACTTAATCCACTCGCTTTAAACGGCACACATAGCCAAAGAGTAATTAAAGCTGTTGCCTGGTTTGAAATCGGTGAGAATTTGAAATAGGGAAAAATACACGTTGATGAAGTTCGGTTTTTGAAGCCACTTTTGAAGACATAAACTTGAAACAAACACCTAAGTGTGAGAAATTATACTATCAAGCTCTGCATCGACGCAAATATAACAATATGTTTTTTCGGTCATTTTTATTTAATTATTAATTTTGCTGATTTTTCCAGGAAACATTCTGTATGCCAATGTTACAAAAGGCTTAGATAGAAATGAAACGCGTATTTTATGATCAAAAAAGTCCCCGGTGGTATATATATATATCTTTAACAGGAACTCCAAAAAACATTTCATAACTTGTATTCCCGTATACAACATTATCACTGCTTTCAAACCAGGCCTTAAGAGTATGGAGGCGAGTGAGTGAGTGACGAGATTTGGACGGCTCTTAACAGCGAGATCTTGAGAGCCCATGAGGGTGCGGCGAGGTATGGAGCAGCGCCTGAATGAAAGGGAGGGGAAACGGGATATCTCCGAGAAAACCCGCTGACCAGTGCCATCGTCGGCACGATTCCCACATGCGAAAATCCGAGAGTGACCCCGCCGGGAATCGAACCCGGTTCGCCTAGGTGGGAGACGAGTGGTCTAACCACTACACCACCGCGGTCCCAATATGGAGGTAAAACAGCCTGTTATACCGCGAACTCCAGTCACACGCACACTGGCCAGCGACATGTTGGAACGCCGTTTGCCAATCAGCGCCAGGTGACCTTCTCGCCAGCCGGCAGCCGAGCCAATAGGGAACCTTTCCCAGAATGCAGTAGCGGAGTAGCTACTTGAACGTAAGACCAGCTCCTAGAGCCTCGCTCAGCCAATCACAGAATGAGTACGCACGTAATTTCGTATTTGTATACTCATCAGCCTTGTGACGCAGCTATAACTCTATGGCTGACTGGTAATTCAAGTCAAGGACCTCTTATATCGCCAGCCCGCGTTCGTCTTCAGGGGTTGACAGGGAATTAAAAAAAAAATTGCTATCCGCCATTACATTTTTTTTAATTCCGGTGGTTTAGGACACTTCAGAAGCGGCATGCACATACATATTAGATTGGGCTGGGTTATCATCCGTACCTTGTGAGTCACGTATTTAAATTTCTGGTATTAAACTTTAACACTATAACTTAGTCTTTTAACACGGCACTGGCCTTCATATTGCATTATCTTCTACTTATAACTGAATTTTCTTGATTTATTTTGCCCTGGAAACTGTAATGTACAGTACGCCTACGTAAAATTTAATTTACTGTATGACCAATGAACTTCATTAACGTTAGAAAATAGTAAAAATACGGAACAAATCTTCTTTGCAAACTCTGGGGTGTGAAAAAAAAATGGCAAGAAAATAAAACATTTCATAAACATCCAAATGTACAATAAAGCTTCTGCTTGTTTATCTTTAAAAAAAAAAGTGTTCCACTGTTAGAATTACACAGCTGTGCTGAACTTATTCGGTTGCAGTCACGAGAACCGTTTTAGTTCTGATAAATGTAAGTGTTCTGTACGTGCCAACGGGCTGAACTGTCGATGTCGTTTCTTTTAAAGAATTTCATAAGTTAAGTTGGAAGGTTCAAATTTGTTTACTGTCGTGGTTGTGCATTTCAAGGAAAACTAGCAATTGTTTGTAGGCAGTTTTTTATTTAGCATATTCCGTAACATGGATGATAAAATTCAATGAAAATATCAAACAAATAAAGCCTTATCGTTCGAACGTGTAAAGCTTGATGGCATATTCAATTCCCCCCCCCCACCCATTTTAATTGGTTATATTTAAACCTTATTGACAGCACTCGAAAGGTGTAAAAATACGAGTATTATTTGAAATTAGTTTTCACTTATGATGTTATGAATGTCGATAATTAAGACTAGTAGCCTTCTCCTACCGATTCTTCGAAATCCACGGTGTGCCTTCGATTTACGACGCAGTCATTTCTCTGTATCTGAGACCGCGGTGGCTGAGCGGTTAGACTGCTCGCCCCCCCCCCNAAGTGCTTACTTTACCGTGAATAGCCTATACGAAATTAAATAACGTTAGTACTTAAAATTGGGTTTGGGACAAGTAAAAGAAACAATTCCAGCCAAACGTAAACTTTTTACACACAAATAAATAGAATTTCTCCATTTTCCACTAGGGGTCAAGGTGGCTGAGCGGTTAGACTGCTCGCCCCCAACCAAGGTGAACCGGGTTCAATCTCCGGTGGGGTCGTTCCCGGATTTTCACACGTGGCAATCGTGCCGAGCAATGCCGCTGGTCGGTGGATTTTCTCGGGGAACTCCCGTTTCGCCCGCCCTTGCATTCCGGCTCTATTCCATTCTCGCCTCATTTCACCCTCATCGGCTCTCAAGACCTCGTTGTTAAGAACCGCCCAAATCTCTCAACTCAACTCATTTCTCTGTATTCCTTATAAGCAGTTTACACGAAATCAGCTGACTTTTGTAATATGTTAAGTATAAGCAAAGTAGTAAAGGAAAACCAGGAATGAGCAGAACTGCACCACGTGCGTTACTTTGTTCGTGTTACCGTGTAAATGTGGCGACTCACCCTGCCACTCTCCCTTTTCCCGTTACACATTCCTGGACAGATGCGAGTCTGTCTCTCTCCCAGCCAATAACAGCGCATTTGTTTACTTCACTGGCGCCACGGCACACTCGGAATGCTGGAGTGGGTAGGGTAATTAGTGCGAGAGAGACACCTGGCGCCCAAACTGTCCCCGGGGGAGGAACGAGTGTTTGTGCAGGCACTCAGCAGGCCAGATAACAGACATATACTGGACGCTCGGAAATAAAAACGCCCAAACTACGTGAGGCGATTCCTTGTGAAAAATAAAGTCGAAAATAAATATATATATATATAAATATATATATATAGGACGCCGTATACCTAAACGGAACATTAAAGGAGATATGAGTTCTTGAATATTGGGTTTTGAAAACGTATTTTCGCCGAATGTCTTGTACTTTCTGCCAGCGGTAAGGATGGGGGCTGTTTTCCTGCAGTACGTCCCACACGGTCGAAAGGGACACGCCCATTTGACGCGCTACGAGGGCACGTCGTCGATGTGCTGACGTATCACTTCCTCAAGCCGAACAGTGCGCACAGACCGAGGACGGCCAGCATTACGCATGCGTCTCTGCAACATGGGAAGCATAAGTCGCCTTTCTGCTGCGGACTTTGTAGGCGTTGTACGAGGCACTCGGATAAAATACGTTTTCAAACCCCAATTTTTATATGCTCATATCTCCTTTAATATTCCGTTTAGGTGTGCGGTGTTCTGTATATGTTCGACTTTATTTTTCATAAGGAATCACATAGTGTAATTTGTGCGTTTAATTTCCGAACAGCCTGTAAATCGTACGTGTCTGCTGTCGCCGAACTCTCACAGGCCTACACATAATTATTTTCACCAAAGGGGGCGACAGGGCCTATCGAGTCACTATTTCTTCATATCACAGTCGCGTCGTTCACACCAAAAATAGTTCGAAATTTATTTATGCTCAAAAATTGAATACCTAGAAACAACCGAAATACCTTTCTCGATTTAATGCTGTTAGGTGGCTGGAAAAAATACTTCACTTGTTATATACAGCAAATTATAGAACGACAAATTTGCGACTTCTCGTGATCGGTGCACATTGCTGGCCTGTTTCACTTCGTGCCATGTTTACCGACATAGTTATTTTCAGACTGACTTGTGAGATGAACGTTAACAGTACAAATGGATCTCATAAGTTTTTCATGCCTAATTGTAAACAGTATTTACGTCAGTCCCTGAAATCATGAATGCCAGATTTCCGCTAGATGAACAGTGGAGGAAGGGACTTAAATAAAAAGCGAAGTTACCAAAGACGAATTTCCTAGATTCGTTAATGTTCGCGTTATTTCGTTTACGTTCTGTTTACAGTGTAACCAATGCCAAAATTCTTAGTTTTTCATTATTGATGTGATTTGACGAATGTTATGTGATCAATAAAAGCTGAGCATGGCATGCTTACAATTCGTAGCTCAACGTGAGAGAACTCGACGCAGTACACCGTAGTGTCGCCTCTACTTCATTGCTCTGTGACATAATACCAACCAAACAATTAAGAGTACGTGTATGATCATTTTACTTCAACACCACATGCAAGCTACCAGTACTGGCTCAGAAGTGATATCCACGGGGTAAATTCACTTTACCGTGGCAAATGCATATGAAAATGCATTTCGCTTCTCACATTCCCTTTATAGTTGCTTCTCATACTAAACGGGTCCGAAAGTCGTCCTTCGTTTATTATTATGTCCGCTGTATTTCCTTCCAACATACTACATACAGTATGTATAAATAGAAAATAACACTGTCATAGACATGGATCACAATGCCAGTACAAATAGAATTTTTCACGTCCCAAATTTTCTTAGAAAAATTTGGATTATTTTGCGAAAATGCAAAAAGAAACCCCTTGTTTATTCCCACTTCGTTATTACAATTTCTCTTAAGTTTTTTTTACATTGTTTCAGATAAATTTATAAATGCATTTAATTAAAGATGTTCTCCAGATAGGATTATTAATGAAACGACTTCTTGGTCATCTTCAACGCTGACTATTTTCTCCTATTACGTGTTTCGTCTCTACGTGCTTTGCTTTGAATCAAGTAATAGCTTCATTATCAAATAAACAAATTAGGTATTTTAGTTATTATATACCTACTTGCCTATCGGTTAACTTTTGTTTCTTCGACACTGAAGCTATTAGAGTATTCGAGGGCGGTAGGTATCTTTCTGTTTTCCTAAACCACTTTTTTCTAAGGGGAGGGAAACTTCGTAGCCGCAGATAAGGCAATTCCCCTACGACAAGAAAAGTCCAAAATAAAATTCCCGCCCTTGTTCAGAGGTTGTGCGGAAAGGGCTAGTAACCCACCCACGTAAAATAAAATTACTCGTAGTGCTCGAAGTATATCAGGTGCCTGTTTTCATATTTAAAATTAATTTCTTTTTTTTTAAATCTTAGTTACGGTCCGACATTATGGGTTATTGTAAGAGGTCGTTGAATTCTGCAAATTCTTTCAGTGACAGGTAACACGTCAAGGTCGTTTATCCGGGCGTTCCTCTCATGATTGCGACACTGTTTTTTTTTTTTGGAAATGCCCTGAACGATTCTTTAGACACAAATAAACAGGAAGAAATGTCGTAGCCGTATCACGTGCAGCCAATTCGAATAAACGAGAAACCTTTCGCCATGGCATCAGAAAACGGATAAACAGCTGTGTAAAAAACTGAGACGTCCAGACTGCTGCCAAAATAATTCCCGAAATATACGCATCTATAGTTATTGTTTTAATGTATTTTTCAATTAACATCAACGCGAAAGTAAACGCACGTAAAACTTAAAAAATGAAACGATTGTTTAAATTTAAAAAAACATTGGTGTTAATTTGTTGGTGTTATGGCATCGAGGCACAGAATTACTTTTTTTTTTTTTTTTTTTTTTTTTTTTTTTTTTTTTCCAAATTATCTGGCAACATTATTGTAAGTACGACAGTTAGCATTGTTTCTGACAAAAAGTTTTTTTTTTCAAAGTTCATTTAAAAATTCAATTAATTGCAAATCATCTGTAAATGTGGTTTGTTCCCATTTCGTGGGTATTTGNTTACTACGTAACTTCCCGAAACGATTTGCGTGTTGTCCGTCGGGAACAGGGTGGAAATTATCTAATTTCGATGCACGCTGTGTTTTATTGTTTGTAATTCGCGTAACATGAGCAAATAGACGCGAATACAGTACATACCGCACTTTGCGAGTGCATAATGAGTACTGTAACCTGGTGCAGTAACTGGAGTATATAGTATATTCGCGGTTTCTTCACATTTTTTTAATCATCTTTGAAAAATCACCCCATGTATGACGTGTTTGGGGTGTTTCCTAAATATGTCATGTACCACAAGCGTTTTATACAAGTGTTAACATAAAAGTACATTAATTTCAGTTATGTTGAACATTTGCATGTATTCTATATATAATATATGGTATTTCACTAATAATTAATATAAATAAAAACAGGAAGAGAATGAGCGTGTTGGTAACGCCTAGTAAGAAATAGTTCTTATGCAAAATATTGTTACATTGAGTGCGCAGGAATGCAGTGCGTTGTCCCTTTAGTGTGATTTTCTAGACTTTGTTAAGCTTTGTTTGCATGAGGCGGAGGAATATCCTGGAAATAGAACTTTAGCAGGGCTTCAGAAAAGTTGGAAGTAACCGCGAACAGCCTATACGATAAGTTTTACATAACAAGCAAAACCAAACGTTAGCGTCGCGATCAAATAGTTTTATGTTTGTAACTATACCAGTATCATTATAACGCTCTGCAGTATCACGACCAAAGAGAATGAGCGTTTTCTCAGATTATTGCTCAGGCAGATAGCCTGAGCAATGAGCGATATTTTGCACGTGAACTATTTTCAGTCGGTTGGTGTTTTTTGTTGTGTACATTGCAACCATGCAACGTCTCATGTATTGGGCACGTGGCTGACGGGTTAACGTGTTTCCAATAGCTTATTAAGGCATCATTACGATTGCGTGGGAAAAATTTCTGTACGAAAGAAATGTTACCCCATTAGAGGATATTTTGCGATTAAATGTAAAAGTGTGTAGCATGTCGGTNGTGTTGTAATAATGTAATATTTTGGTGTACGGCGTACTTGTAGCGCTGCGTGCTTGGAGTTATCATAGCAATACTATTTCTAAACGAGATATGCCGAGCATTTTGGAAAACAGGTTACTCTCAAGAAAAGCGCTCGAAATATGACTCTCGACTGATTACAGACTCTCGACTCACAAAAAAGAACATTTCTTATATGATATGCAGAGGTAGTGGAACACCTTGGGAATTGTTTGGTTTCCAAAACACTGTACCTAGCGCCTTTGCTCCCTTCAATGCTGAATTTACGCGGAGTGGCTGCTTCCAGACGAACGAGTGCGTTTTTTTTTTTTAAAGCATTAAGGGGGTACATACAGCTTTTTCCATGACAGCTATGTCTCCCTGTGCCACAGATAATTTGCAATAAAGCACTTAACTACTGTCAACCTTTCAAAAAACCTGTCAACCTGTCAAATTTTGCAATGGAAACAACTGTACACAGGACAAGGTGCATGGAGGACTGTAAAAAGTGTGCACTCGCTCGTGGAATATACTATATATGAAGACTATAATTTTCACTGGCCCAGCGATTTGGGCAAACCTTTTCGCGTACATAGGGCAGTCAAAAACCTTCAGACGCATGCGTAGTAAATTGANAGCGCCTTTGCTCCCTTCAATGCTGAATTTACGCGGAGTGGCTGCTTCCAGACGAACGAGTGCGTTTTTTTTTTTAAGCATTAAGGGGGTACATACAGCTTTTTCCATGACAGCTATGTCTCCCTGTGCCACAGATAATGTTTGCAATAAAGCACTTAACTACTGTCAACCTTTCAAAAAACCTGTCAACCTGTCAAATTTTGCAATGGAAACAACTGTACACAGGACAAGGTGCATGGAGGACTGTAAAAAGTGTGCACTCGCTCGTGGAACATACTATATATGAAGACTATAATTTTCACAGGCCCAGCGATTTGGGCAAACCTTTTCGCGTACATAGGGCAGTCAAAAACCTTCAGACGCATGCGTAGTAAATTGAAAGTTACCATTCAGTCCACTTATGTTTACTTACTCGCGATAGTCACTAAAACTGCGTTTTGACGAAGGCGCTGTTTGCAGCAACCGGAAAGCGATGCTAGACAGAGCATACGGCACGTGCAAGCTTCGGCTATTGGATTACGTTTGACGTAAAGCGGCAAACCAATCGAAAACCAGTTTACAAGCGAGGCGCGTTGTCTGCTATTTTCGCATTCCTTTAATAACGATGGTGCCCAACAATTTTCCTAATTTTTTTAGCTCATTTAAGTAATGAATCAAAAAGAAACAAATGTATTGAATTAGAAATGTCATAGGCGCGACCCAACACACTCCCCCATAATTACGTGCGTATTACACAGTGATTTTTCGTAAGATCCCTTTATCTCTCTCTCTCTCTCTCTCTCTCTCTCTCTGTCTCTCTCTCGCAACTGTAGCAAAAACAACTGTCACCAAATTATGCCGTAAAAAGTAAAAATTCGTCTACAGAGGAGTGGGACAATTTTTACAAAAAAAAATTAAACCTTTATTACCAGCAATGTTTCCCAGGATTATTTTATCCTGCCATCGTTCTGTAGCCAAATATTCAGTTAGCTTGCGGTTCCTGGATAAACACTATGTATATGTGTATGCAATTTCAAATACGAGTTTCAGATACTGAAATTGTGAAGGTAAATCATTACACACAGTTACGCCCGTAAAAGTTTANGTAAATCATTACACACAGTTACGCCCGTAAAAGTTTACGTTATAACGAGTTTTTATTTGACAACGCATAACGTTTTATAACAGCGCGTGTGTGGTTGCAACAAAGAGGTTTTCATACGTTTGGGACTGTCTAGTGTTAAGTTGTGTTACGCACGGCCGCGGTGAACCTCAGAGCATTTCGAGAAGTAATACATACGTGAGGTCGGGCAACTTCCTCGCCGTTTGTCATCACCGGGGACGCCACTCCCTTAGCACGGGGAGAGGTACAAGACCTTGCGGGGCTCTTAACCTCCCATTTGTTGATCATTATTCGAGCCCAGGTTGGGGACGTCCCGCTTGGTTGTCATTCAGATCGTTGAATGGCGGCAGCACCTGCAGGATCTTTGTTAAGGCGCCCGTCTACCTGGAAATTTTTCCCACGTTTAGGCCAAGAAGCGCGGGAGCGATAAGGGCGACACTGCCACGCGCATNTTTGCAGCAACCGGAAAGCGATGCTAGACAGAGCATACGGCACGTGCAAGCTTCGGCTATTGGATTACGTTTGACGTAAAGCGGCAAACCAATCGAAAACCAGTTTACAAGCGAGGCGCGTTGTCTGCTATTTTCGCATTTTTGCGTTCCTTTAATAATGATGGTGCCCAACAATTTTCCTAATTTGTTTAGCTCATTTAAGTAATGAATCAAAAAGAAACAAATGTATTGAATAGAAATGTCATAGGCGCCACCCAACACACACCCACGCGCGTATTACACAGTGATTTTTCGTAAGATCCCTATATATATATCTCGCAACTGTAGCAAAAACAACTGTCACCAAATTATGCCGTAAAAAGTAAAAATTCGTCTACAGAGGAGTGGGACAATTTTTACAAAAAAAAAAATTAAACCTTTATTACCAGCAATGTTTCCCAGGATTATTTTATCCTGCCATCGTTCTGTAATCAATTATCCACTTAGCTTGCGGTTCCTGGATAAACACTATGTATATGTGTATGCAATTTCAAATACGAGTTTCAGATACTGAAATTGNTGCGGTTCCTGGATAAACACTATGTATATGTGTATGCAATTTCAAATACGAGTTTCAGATACTGAAATTGTGAAGATAAATTAAGTACACAAAGTTACGCCCGTAAAAGTGTACGTTATAACGAGTTTTTATTTGACAACGCATAACGTTTTATAAAAGCGCGCGTGTGGTTGCAACAAAGAGGTTTTCATACGTTTGGACTGTCTAGCGTTAAGTTGTATTACGCACTACCGCGGTGAACCTCGGAGCATTTCGAGAAGTAATACATGCGTACGTGAGGTCGGGCAACTTCCTCGCCGTTTGTCATCACCGAGGACGTCACTCCCTTAGGACGGGGGATGTACAAGACCTTGCGGGGCTCTTGTCCTCCCATTTGTTGATCATTGTTCGAGCCTAGGTTGGGCACGTCCCGCTTGGCCGTCATTCAGATCGTGAATTGCGGCAGCACCTGCAGAATCTTTGTTAAGGCGCCCGTCTACCTGGAACTTTTTCCCACGTTTAGGCCGAGAAGCGCGGGAGCGATAAGGGCGACACTCCACGCGCATCAAGTACGCCATCGCCGCTAAGCGCAAGGCTCTGAACTGGCATGCAGTGTTCTCGTCGTGCTGCGTGTACCTATGGGACTTTCAGCGGTGACCATATTATTTTATTAGTGGGAAGTCTTTAGGATGGTTCAGTGCAGGCGCCTATAGTAGTTTTGTATGTATCTGATGCGTGCATTTTGAGCTACAGCGCCTTGGAAAGGCCGTTTTTTTTTTTAGCAGTTTTGGAGTATTCCGAAATGATGTTTCTAACGTACGTGATATTTTTTAAGGACTCAACAGCTCTCGTCTGAAGTGTGTGTTCTTTTCGTAGATAAGTACATTTGACGCACGCTTAATAGTTTCGTTGAAAAACGTGTATTTCGAACACTCTGCAACGCAGTTCAAGCGCCAGGTAGACGGGCGCCTTAAAGGACCTGCCAGGGGACCTCGTACCCATTACTGTTAGTCCTTTCCCGCCCTGTCTGCAAGGGGGAGAGAAGAGGAATCCAATCCCTAAGCCGCGGAATTAATAAAGCAGGACTTTTTTAGGAGCCGTCACAAGACCCAGAGATGGGCCTGGTGACGATTTTAGTGACGTCAAGCGGATTTTAAATCCAAAGTCGTACATGAAGTAGGCGGTTCGGGAGGCAAGGCCTGGCGTGTAGTGGTTTCCTGTTTGTATTAAATTGAGAAAGCGAAATCAAATAAGGTCTGTAGATATAATTTGACATAGTAATAGCTGTAATCAAATCTAAAATTTAACTATAATGAGATTTGTGACTTAATTTGAATTAAGCTGATCAGTAACCGTGTTGTAAATAAAAACTGAATTCAATCAATAAAATGTTAAGTTAATGCGATCAAGCAATTCCAGTGAATTTGCTGGTTACTAGAACATTCAATTAATTCGATTTGTTAGATAAGTGAACATTCTGTTATTTAATCTAACGAGAGATGACAGCAAAATAAATTAACATAATTGTTGTCAAATATTACTTGAAAGTAATTTGCAATGTTAGATATGTGCGGGTTTGTTGTTCCAATCATATACTGGTAATTAACAACGGTTGTGTCAGCTAAGTGCGCTGGAAGTGTACGTTAACGCGAGATGGTGCTTTCGTGCATCTTCCTCTGCTTCCCTCGCTCATTCTTGTCGTGCACAAGTAAAGGTAACTCGTGTGTGCCGGTATCCACCCCGCCNCTGTAATCAAATCTAAAATTTAACTATAATGAGATTTGTGACTTAATTTGAATTAAGCTGATCAGTAACCGTGTTGTAAATAAAAACTGAATTCAATCAATAAAATGTTAAGTTAATGCGATCAAGCAATTCCAATGAATTTGCTGGTTACTAGAACATTCAAACCACGAGATCTCCGCGTCTCGGTGGTCGTGTTTCGTTTTTTGTAGCTTGCGCTTCGCCTTTTTGTAAGGTTGTAACTGGAACACAACAACAAATAGCTGTTTGCCACGCAATGCTGCTGTCTGGTGCGCACCACGGCTTGGCTCATACAAGATAAGTGCGAAGTAATTATTTGAAAACCCAAAACCCCAGCGGTCTTACAATAAACCGCATATCTTCATAAAACCATGTTTTCATACTGTTAAGCATTCAACGCCATAAGAATTATACGTCACATTGTTACTAAACAGTGAAACGATAAGAAAAAAATTACATATTTCATAAGTATTTCAACCTATTTCTTTACTAAATATTTTTTAAAGTATGATACGTATTCGTTTATTACAAAAATTATATTACATGCGTTTTTCATATTTAAAGTCGGCAGAACTCACATGGCGGTGATTTCGTAATTTGTATGCTTTGAAGTTGACAAAACTCAAAACGCAAATTACAAAAATACGCAATCGATTTTGCAGGAAAAAAAACGGTCACATGAAGGCTTTTGTTAACAAAAAGTGCCAATTGGAATACGGCCTGGGTGGTGTGTGTGTGAGAGAGACACTGAGAGAGACTGACAGAGAGAAAGAGTGATTTATGGGGGAGGGGAGAGAATTAAACCTTGGAACATTGCAGAGACGGCCGAGCGGAGAGAACCAACAGCNACAAGCAACGTGGCAGACACCCGGCTGGCGCACCACGAGATCTCCGCGTCTCGGTGGTCGTGTTTCGTTTTTTGTAGCTTGCGCTTCGCCTTTTTGTAAGGTTGTAACTGGAACACAACAACAAACAGCTGTTTGCCACGCAATGCTGCTGTCTGGTGCGCACCACGACTTGGCTCATACCAGATAAGTGCGAAGTAATTATTTGAAAACCCAAAACCCCAGCGGTCTTACAATAAACCGCATATCTTCATAAAACCATGTTTGCATACTGTTAAGCATTCAACGCCATAAGAATTATACGTCAGCTTGTTACTAAGCAGTGATAAGATAAGAAAAAAATTACATATTTCATAAGTATTTCAACCTATTTCTTTACTAAATATTTTTTTAAAGTATGATAAGTATTCGTTTATTACAAAAATTATATTACATGCGTTTTTCATATTTAAAGTCGGCAGAACTCACATGGCGGTGATTTCGTAATTTGTTTTTTGTAATTTGTATGATTTGAAGTTGACAAAACTCAAAACACAAATTACAAAAATACGCAATCGATTTTGCAGAAAAAAACGGTCACATGAAGGCTTTTGTTAACAAAAAGTGCCAATTGGAATATGGCCTGAGTGGTGTGTGTGTGAGAGAGAGACAGTGAGAGAGACTGACAGAGAGAAAGAGAGATTTGTGGGGGCGGGGAGAGAATTAAACCTTGGAACATTGCAGAGACGGCCGAGCGGAGAGAACCAACAACTGTTCAAATGCTAATAGATTTTCTGCGTTTACCAAAAGCTATCGTTTTGGTGTTTAGTTGAAAGAACAATGTATAGCCACGTTTGATAGTCCATTATTTAATATTACGCTACAAAAAATTTAAGCCGAACAAGTTAGAAATATTTTTTGGCTAAATAACTGTGGTACATATTTTTGTTGCAGTGAAATTTCATGTATTTCTTGTTCTATTTTACCAAATTTTCTTACCTGATGAAATTGCGTACCGATGCGTATCGAAACAACCGCGATGTAGTTGAAAACCAAGATTCAGAAAGCGTATTAAACTATCGGCGAGTAATCTGACCACTATACAACCGCGACCCCAAACCTGAATTAGTATTTTCGGAGTGCTGTATCGATATGTTTTACTAACGTTTAGAAATCTTGTTACAGCTTTCTCACACAATTGCCAGTTTCAGTNGGCGAGTAATCTGACCACTATACCACCGCGACCCCAAACCTGAATTAGTATTTTCGGAGTGCTGTATCGATATGTTTTACTAACGTTTAGAAATCTTGTTACAGCTTTCTCACACAATTGCCAGTTTCAGTGCTGGTATCCTTCCGTGCTCTGCGTTACGTTTCGCTTCACAGACCACGCATGGTATTTCCGTAGTTGCTATCAGTTTAGCAGCACTGTCTCCTCCCGCCTATTAAGGAAAAATAAGGCTAGAATAGCTAGTATACTAGGGGTTTATTGTGTCACAGACACCATTTCATTGTCATATGCGACAAACAACACATCCTACTCTTTCCTCAGGTCTCTTATCACTACTTCCATATTCTAGTCGCACACGCCTCACTCCGGAAAACATGCTTGCTAGACGCGGGAAAACATCTGTGTATTTACGTCATTCGGTATCCGTTATATGCGTATTTCACACCAAAAGAATCTTCACACAGTAGCGTGTGTATTTGACGTTGTACTTATGGAATGAGGAGTGGAATATGTGGGCAGCTCTTATCGTCAGGGTCTTGAGAGCCGAGGGTGAAGCGAAGTGAGTAAGAAGCAGCGTTGGAATGCAAGGCCGGGGGAAAACGGGATATCCCCGAGAAAACCCGCTGACCTGCTACATCTTCCGGCAAGATTCCCACGTGCGAAACCAGGAGTGAACCCTCCGGGAATTGAACCCGGTTCGCCGTGCGTCACCGTGGCCCCAGAGAAATATGTCGAAATTGTAAATATGAGAACGGAATATATTGTGAACTCCTAATTTTTTTGTNCACCGTGGCCCCAGAGAAATATGTCGAAATTGTAAATATGAGAACGGAATATATTGTGAACTCCTAATTTTTTTGTGTTTCCTATCATGTCGTCATACCAACCAGAACCTAACTCGGTGTACGTACGGTAAGAGGATAAAGAACTAGAAGTGTATTTGCTATGGTTATCTGTCCCATCAGTCATACTGGGAGATGTCGCCACTTTTAATTTACAATATGCAGCGTCTCAGAAACTGTTTTTAACCAATTATCATCCAATTTTATGTAAACATGGTTTCGAACTAGTGTAATAATGTAAGTACTGTGGTGGCTAAGCACTGTACATATTTTATAAAGTGACTTCTAAAATTGTGAAATGCTAGTACAATTCAATTTTGAGGGTCAAATATCAGCAAACTTCAATAAATCAATAAATAAATAAAACTTTGTAGTGTTTGTTAACTGCCAAAGCGAAAGCATCTGACAAAAGCGTGAACCTTTTCGAGGATTAAAATATAATGGAGGAACAAGAGATAAATATATTTATAGGAATTATTACAGTTTAGTATTATTACAGCCGTCTGCCATGTTTGTTGTTCATCAAGGCAAAGGCAATAAATAAAAGTTTGCTATCGGAGCAGTGTTGACAATAATCCTAGTGTATTATACAGAGAATGTAGTGGTAAACGGGACGTTTCCAGTTAACCTTTGCTTTGTCGTAGCTCTATCTGCATACGTTTTGTGTGGAGCAATTTGATGAAGCCCAATTGGGAATAGCGTGTACCAAATATAACCCTGGGCCGAGATTGCGGTGGATTTACATATCACTTAACACGTAGCATGCGCCCGTGCACGTAGTGTAACGTGCAATTTTCGGGTGACATGTGGCGATGCTCACTTATGGGCATTCAAGATTCTAAAATTATTTTATATGTTCTTAGCTTATTACATTATTTTCCGTTGTGATATGAAATAGTAGTGTGAAGAAAAAGTATAACAGTACAGGAAAATAATAAAAATTAAAACTATTTATAAAAATTTTAAATTCATATATTTTTTGTGCAAATCTCAAAATGTAACAAAATTAGTACGTTGCTCTACAGTTCAAAATAATTATGTTATTAGAAATTCAGGAAGGATCTTTCCTGGAAATTTGTTTTGCTGTTCGCTCGTGCACCACTTTTAACTTTTTAAGCAAAAATTTTAAAGTCAAAACAGATAAAAGCTAAACGTCTATCGCAGTAGAACCAAATTCTGGCAAAGAAATTGCAACATGCCACTTCTGTAACTTAACAAGCACTTAACCGGAAAGAAAACTTTGTGGTAAAATAACTTTTTTGAAGTTTGTACTAATAAAAATACTTTAATTTAAAGTTCTAATATTTTCATTTAATAAAACCATTTTGAACGTTGTGTTTCGAATGATTTGGAATGTTTATCAAGTTATCATCGATATCATGTCACGGTAGCACACAATGTCCTCAAAATCTGGGGAAAAAAATTAACGCTTTAACCGCCTAAAATCTTTCTCTGTAATCAGGCACAAAATGTTTAGCGAAAACACTTGGTTTTCACGTAAGTAAAAAGAAACGTTTTACACCACCGGTATTTCTTAGCAAATGCACACGGTAAGTACAGAATCCCACGCCAGTATTGACGAATAACTGTCCCAGCGAACATCCTCGATGTAGTGTAGGTGGTGCAAAACTTGTTTTGGGTTGTGTATACTTACAATGCTGCAACATTGCCGACTGTGCGATGCGATGTTCAGATACATTTTCAACCGTGATGGTAAAGGTGACACGGCTAGACCTTGTAAAACTATTTTTATTTTTATTTTTAATCCGTGAACGCACGTTTTACCTCCGAGAAGAACGTGATGGGCCTCGCTGAAATACCACGCCAAGGTCGTGATGAAGGCGAGGGCCTGGTATTTTGTAGTTACGCAACAAGGAAATTAGTGAGTTTTTTTTCCCCGTTCACAGACAACAAAAATATCTCAGATTGTCAAGTGCTTCACATAGCGTAGTGTACATTTAGATTTGTTATTATTAGGGTCACCGGTTTTTTTTGCGGAAATATTTCCACGGAGGCTAGACCGGGCAGGCAGATAAGACGCGTAACAATTCAAACGATCCAATCACTAAATCTTGAACTAAAGTGTTTTGGAACACAACTTGTCCTAAAATATTTTCGCGAAAAACCGGCGTCCCTAGTTATTAGATGCGAGTTATAGGTTGTTCATGGTAAACTGAGCATTTTCCAAAAGCCCCGATATAGATCTGCTTATGTGCACACTATGTATTATTCCGCCGTATGTAAAATTAATACTGTCATGAGCCTGATCACTTTATTCATGTGCAGGTCAAGTGAAATAGTAAAATTATTATTAAAACTAATTATTTTACACATTTTCTAATTCTTACACTTATACGCATTAAAAAAACAGTAATCAAGTGAAATAATTTTAGTAATTCACAAATATTTACCAAACACTTTTAATTCAACATTAAAGACGTGGAACTACTTTCCGTCCGTCGTTACCAACTTTACTGGACGCATGTCAGTAAGCGTGCCCGTTAAAACATATGCAGCTAGGCGCAGTGACATTTTTCTAATGTTGATTGCAAAAGTGCTCGATTAAAAGTAAGTCAGCAGCCTGTAGCTTGGGAAATCCTATTTCTCACTCGTACCCAATATAAGCTGTTAGGCAGAGACCTAAACACATCGCGTTGTTATTTAACGGCAGAATCAACTTCAAACACTTGTACGTTTGTACTGGTTTTATCTTTGGACTACAGTTTGTTTGTAACGCACTTAACGTTTTCGAACCAATAGGAAACAACTTCCAATATGTGACTGTCCGTTCCCTTCCAATCAAGTCAAAAGGGAAATAATCCTCACTGTTGCGCAAATGGCTTCGACTCGATTACAAAACGGACTATTCGATAGGTAATTACTAATTCGATTATCTATTGAACTTTTTATTTTAATCAGTTGTATCACATCGATTAAGGAGTTAATGGATTACTGGTGTAGAATTAATGTTTTACTCCTTTGTTAGTGATGGTATGAAAATAAAATGAATAAGCGATATCAAAATCGACTAATCTCTGAGAAGCCCACCTTCAGTGACATTGCGAGACTTTGTTGGTGAAAGATAAGTGTTCAATGGTCACTCATGTATGCTTTGAGAACACGTGATTGTCGCTTTGTTTGTGCGAGGGAGCAATCAATGCAAAGCAGTGGTATATCCGAGGTCATATTACGGGAGAATTTAATGTTAGTCCTTGGAACATGTATAGTAAGAGAAAGTTTTTTATAGCGCACTGCCCATAGTAGGACGTCGATTTGACTAACTGCTCGCGGCCGTGTACAGTTCCTACCAAGCACTATTGACCTAGCATCACGCCGACGTTTTGGTATTGAGCTTCCACTCCCCTGCCTACAGGCAACCATAAAATATGTCACTATGTCAGGCAGCGTGAGAATAAACTGTGTTGCAGAGTATTGTACCTACGCAATGTTTTACGGAAAGAAGACGCTTCAGGCGATTAGTAAGTGTACGTTAAAACACCAACTCTTAGGCCGGGATTACGATGACTCCACGTTCCACGCAAACACGTAACGAATAACACGTTCACGTAAGCTGGCAACACCTCGACTAATGTGTTTCAAAGGAGACCTATCACGATCATTTCACGTAACGTTTACGTGATCGAAAAGCTTGCATATGTCCAGTTTTTGCGTGATATGAAACTCTGATTCGCTTGCTGATCACAATAGGGACGATGTTGTGTTATCTTTTATTTTAATGGGTTGGTTATTATTTTCGCTATGTCGTCTGCTCACGTTTTTAATTCATGTAACTTTTGTATTGTATTGGAAAGGGCTTATTAACGTCCCTCGGTGTTATTATAGAACGGCTTACAAACTAACTTGTGACCATGCCTTGCCTAGGATTCGAACCCATAACCTCCGGCACCGCAGACCGGCGGCGCACCAACCGACTACGCCACGGGAGGTCGGTTAATTTATATAACGCATTTATAATTTTCTCCCGGGAATGAGGACAAAAAAGTGACAGAAGTTGGGCCAAAATTATTATTAATTTTTTTATTCGTAAATATTTTAAAACGTTACATTGCCACAGTTTATTAATTGTTTCTCAGAAGTGTAAAAATGCTTGCATGAAAAACAAAATGTTTACCGTTAAGATTTAAACTTTTAAATAAAAATGAGTTTTATTTTCTCAGTAGATTAAAATTCATTACATACGATTTATTCCGTGCACACAGAAAAAAAAACGTGTTTAAATCTCCCAGAGACATTTCATTCTTGAGTTTATGATGTCCTAGTTGATTTCAAAGGTTGTATAAATAACGAACGCCATACTNCCCAGAGACATTTCATTCTTGAGTTTATGATGTCCTAGTTGATTTCAAAGGTTGTATAAATAACGAACGCCATACTTTCGCAACCTGTTCTTTCTATATCAATATTTAAACTCAAATACGCCTGTATAATAAGAATTTTCAGAGTTTTCAATCTGAAAAGCGACAAAACTCATCCCCCACATTTTCGTACCCAATATTTACATCTATAAAAATGGTATATTCGCAGGTTTTTAAAATGCCTGCCTACCTGACACTTGAACTGCCTTGCAGACGGTTCTGATATATAAAGTAACATTAAACTACAGAACTTAGGGAGGGAATCTGTTTTATTACGCAGACCATTCCCACTTCAGATTACTCTGGAGTATACGTAACTGTCAACACATCATGCACAGTGCATGCATTATTTGATCATCATTGCCAGAACGGCCGCCGCCGAACCCTCATATGCCACCGAATGGCTTTAAATTCTCTGGCNCATTATTTGATCATCATTGCCAGAACGGCCGCCGCCGAACCCTCATATGCCACCGAATGGCTTTAAATTCTCTGGCACGTGTGTCAACAACACAAGGAACGAAGATTAGTAAACAAATGGCCTCGTTACTTTCACCTTGAGCGTGATCGTGTGACTATGCAAGAAACGTTGAAATCCAAATACGTCAGCATCACGTCATTAATAATTGGCATAATAAGATACAAGTCTTTTCGACGCCCATTTGTAAGCGATAAATTAACA